>JAZHYW010025080.1:0-39028 GCA_037355805.1 Ixodes ricinus | reverse complement strand
CGGCATGCGCTTTTTTGTGTGATCTCGAAACCAGGCGACCCGCCGGCAGATGGCAGAGCGATGCGTTTCAGTCGCAGCTCGCGCGTCCTGGGGACTTTTGTCCCCGGACTGTACTTTTTGATACCACACATTTTTTACGCAAACGATGACAGTGAAGCTTTTTTCGTGAGGCAATTTTCAACTCTTTTGAAAACCAGCTAGGGTGATGGGAAGAGCGCGTAAACCGTTTCGGTATAAAAATATTCATTGCATTCTTGACAATAGATGTCAAGGTTTCTGTAGCTGAGTCAGCTATATGGTTATTAAAGATATCCGACCAGTCATACTGCTCCATAAATTTGTACAAGCCAAGATAATTCCCTCGAGAATAGCAATACGCTGCAGAACTTCTATTAACACGAGGCCTGCATGACAAGAAGAATTTTGTTTTGAAAGGCGGGTGATAAGCATCTACTGGCACTAACGGATTCGCAGCCGGAATCGTAGGATCAAGCGGAGCATTTGATAAACATAAATCTAGCACGTTTCCATGACTATTCGCAAGTGCATTATACTGATGAAAATCAAAAAAAAATTATGAACGAAAGTAACCAAGAGGCTTTCCTAGAAGTCACACTTGATGAACAAGAAGCAACACCGGTTGACCAATCAATTCCGGGCAAGTTAAAATCACCGTAGATCAGAACACGAAATTTAGAAAAGTCAACTTTTTCTGAACGGTTTCAAAATGTTCTACAAATTCTGCATCATCAAAAAGAGGAGGGAAATAATAGTTACCAACTAAAAAGTTAAAACCATCACTGGTGGGTATTTCTACCCAGACACACTCGGCATAAGTTTCCAAATCCTTCCTCCGGCTGCACTGAACTGAAGACTTAACGGCCACCAGTACTCCTCCCCCAAATTTCATGCCCGTGTTAGCATAATCCCTGTCTCGTCGAAACACATCATAGGTTGGAGGAAAATAGCTGCTATCGGAAATGCCGGCACATAGCCATGTCTCGGTTAAACATATGACGTCAAAACAACTCAGTAAAATATTCGACATGAACTCACTGGACTTGGAACGCAAGCCCCGTGTGTTTTGATAATATGCCTCCAGTGACCTAAGCATTCACAGCAGTTTCAGATTCTACCACATAAGTTCGCGAACTGTCCAGTTTGCCAAAAAATTGATGGAAGATCGATCCCTCTGGCCAAAGTTCTGATTTGTTCAAGATTTCGAAATCAGATTGATCACATGCGATATGGAACGATGAATAGGAATGGTATTTCGGTTTTAACTTAGTGACGCTAACACATTTACGTTCAAGAAAAGGGGTTATCAGGTCCTCAATATCCGACACAGATGTGTTCGGATGTAACCTGGACACAAAGAGCGCCTTCATGGGCGGTTGGCGAGGCACCGCCTGTACCTTCTCAGACTTGGCTGTACCGGTTGATGTCGGTGAACGCCGTTTCCGCATCACAGGAATGAAGCCGTCTTCGTCGGGCACAGTAGCAGCAGGACGAGCATCGCGTCGTAGACCAGGAACTTGAAAAGCAACAGTGGGAACATCGCCATCCGCCAAGCTATCGCTAGGCTCGAGCGTTGCACCCCCACCCAAGGATGGCCGCTGTACCGCCGCCGCGTTCAATGGAGGCCGTCCAGTCGATGACTCAGATGAACGCACGGCCGCCGCAAAAGATGCGTGAGGTCTTGCAGCCAGAGGCAGTCGCTCGAGCACCCTCTTGTTCAGCAAGCCAATTTCCGAGCGTAAAAAGGTGTTTTCTGACTTGAGGCTCTTTACCTCAGCCGTCAGGACTTCCAATTTCGTAGACATGTTGCGCAGCAGACGAACCAGGTCAGCCGTTTCCCAAGGAGCCGACCCATTAGCAGCGCTCTCCGAAGGAGCACTCAATCGCGCCACATTCGCCCGGTCATGCCGGTCATCGTCGGTGTCCGGATTGTCGTTCGACGAAGTTCGGCGACGCCTGGTACACTCGGCGCATTTATAGGCACTCAAACCGCTTTGCATTAGCACTTCGTATTCTGCTTGGCCTACGCCAATACATTTGCAATGGTATCGTCGATTGCATGGACCCGAACAAGCCAAAAACTGTTGCTTGGCGTAGAAGCGAACGGAGCACTCACCGCACACGTCCGTCGGCATCGCTGTCATTCGCCAGAATGACGAGCGAATGACTGATGAGGGACCTGTCCGTGCAATCATGAGCGGAGTACTTCAAATCGGGCAACTTTGCTCATACTCGCCACGCACGGCTTCCCACCATGTCAAGACAGGGATTTAAGAATACGTTTATTCACTTTCTACAAGCATTCAGAGAGCCGTAGTACGACATGCAAAAACTCTCAATTGGTTTACAGGCAGTAGTTCTGTACACCTGGGTTTGGCGATGACCTTACGCTGTGTTACTTCGAGTGACACAGCAAAAGCTACATGTGCGCTGACCAATCAATGTTCCCTGTTCCCACTTGTGTCCCATGTAGCGAATCCCGGCTGGGTTCGGGTGCAGATCTCGCACGTGTTCAAGGACGAATTTCGGCAGGATTTCCCGCTTGATGATGACGTTGAGCTGGCCGCTGTTCCGCTTCTTTTCGAGGCAGGCCGGGCAACGCCAGGCGCCTAAATTAGCCAAGCAGCCCCAAAAGTTGCGGTAGTAAATCTTCCGGAATTCTATGGTTTTTTGGAGATGGTCGCTGGCTTTCGCCCACTCTTACTCTAAAATTTATGCAAGGGCTGCAGAGGCAATCTGGGCATTGCATTTCTCAATCTGCGAACAAATGGGAACAGAAGAGAATGAAACTTTCGTAATACCTGCTTTATTTTGATATATGGCATATATGCTATTATTGCTAGTTGCACTATTTTACGCGAAGAAAATTGTGATTTTGCGATTCAATCACCGTCTTTCCCGCTCTCCTTGCTGATAGGCAATATATCTGTCGCCTGTCGAGTTTTCAGTTACATTTGTTGAAAACGAAGATATTTTTTTCAAAGGCTGAATATTCATGAAATATACCATAAACGAATTCACATTTTAGGGAAGTTTGTTTTTTACTCTTCTTAGCTGCTTCAACAAGGCGGCCGTTACTCTAGAAAACACCTGTAGTACGAACATGTATATTATGCGCAAGAAATGGTAAGGCGGTGTTCATTTGGATATATGACTGTATTGTCAAAATGCAACTTATTTTATATGCTTCGCCCTCTTACTGCAATGTTTTCGACTTGTATTTACTAATGATTATTACTTTGAACAAAAAAACGAAATATCGATACAATATCACTCTTTAGTGTGCCGTTGTTAGAACGACCAATTTTCAGCTCTCTGGGTAGAGCTCAAAGTTCAGAAAAATACCCACCTTTTTTGGCCTTCTGCTGTGATGTTCAAGTTCCGTTCACTCGAGATAAATATGTGGTGTTGTAACGTTGTGGCCACATGCGGAAGTATTTGAGTGTGTTTCAAAGCTGCAAAAAAAGCGTACAAAAAAAAAGGCCTTTCGAGTTCATATCCAGCGTGCCAGACTAATCCCTGTTGTTTGGGATTGAAGCAGAGAACCTTGAAAATTTATGAAGATTGTGTCCGGGGGCCGGTAAGCCCATTAGCACTCCTGCGAGAAGGACGTCAAATGCGAGGAGGAAAAAGAGCAGGAAAGGGGAGGAGGAAAAAATGAAAAGAGGTGGAATCTTCTGCCACGCTGACAAGTGATGACAAGTGATGAGGCGATAGTAACTGAATAAACTAAACGTTTAATGGAGCGAACTTGTGCCCAAAAAATAAAAAAAGGGAACAGAAGAAAGCAGAGCGTCGCGGGCGTCGAAGTCGGCGTGACAGCAGAGTCGAACGCTGGGGCGAAACTGACTCGGCGTGCCAGGCGGAGCCCCTTTTGTACACGCGTGGGCTTCCGGAACATTCGGCGTAGAAGGTTCGGTTCGTAGAACATTCGAACCTCGAATTAGCAAGGCGGTTCTAGAATTTACTAGAACATCACATTAGATGTCAACAAAAAGGCGTCCCCGCGGCCAGGAATCGAACCCTGGCTTTCGCGTGAGAGGCAGGCGCTATAACCGTTAGGCCACGCGCGCGCTGCCTATCTTGAGTAAAATAGCGCAAAACAGCAAGGAAGGAAGGACGAAGTAGACAGGAAGGGCGCTAAACTGACAACTGACATTTAATAGTCTATAAAGGATGAGAAGAAAGAAGTTACTGATGTTATAGCATAAAAGAAAGAGAAAGAGAAAAGTACACCCTCAAAGTTGTTATACGTAAAAATTACAAAATAAAATGTATGAAAAGGGGTGAGATATGTGAGTGAAAAAAAAACGTAAGAAATAAGAGAGAAAGAAGGCTGCTGTTTTGCGCTATTTTACTCAAGATGGACAACCAACTAGCCCGCCAGCTCATCTTGTTGCGCGCTGCCTACTTGGCAAGCTGTGCGCGCGGCATTACTCCCCCTTAAAAAGTGCATCGCCCCGATGCAGCACAAAACAAAACAAAGCAAACAAACCAAACGGTAAGCTAAAGAGTCATTTGGAACACATAAGGTCCACAGTCCTATCGAGCGTAGTACGGCTTCATGCGCACGACGTGGACGACTTCTGGTCGTGGAGGGCGGCGTGATGAAGTCCGTGTTCCGTCGGGCATCACCTCGTAGTTCAGATCCCCGAGTCGACGAAGCACTCTGTAGGGTCCGAAGTAGCGCTTCAAAAGTTTTTCGCTGAGACCACGGCGGCGGATCGGTGTCACACTCACACCCGGTCTCCGGGCTGGAAGTGGACGTCCCGGCGACGAAGGTTGTACCGGCGAGCATCGACACGCTGTTCATCGTGGATTCGAAGGCGGGCTAGTTAGCGTGCCTCTTCTGCTCTCTGACTGACCGCATGGGCATCGTCGCATCCGTCATCCACTGGCTCATTGGGCAGCATCGCGTTCAGCGTTGTCGTCACTTTTCTGTCATGCACCAGCTCGAACGATGTAAACCCGGTTGTTTCTTGAACTGCGGTGTTGTAGGCGAACGTGACGTATGGTAATAGCTCGTCCCACGTCTTGTGCTCTACGTCGACGTACATGGAGATCATATCGGCGATGGTCTTGTTGAGCCGCTCCGTTAGCCCGTTGGTCTGCGGATGGTACGCGGTGGTCCGACGATGGCTGGTGCCACTGAGACGAAGGATCTCTTGCGTCAGCTGGGCCATGAACGATGATCCACGGTCGGTAATGAGGACTTCGGGGCGCCGTGCCGGAGGACAATGGACTGGATGAAAAACTTGGCGACTTCCACAGCCGTACCTGATGGAAGGGCTTTCGTCTCGGCGTACCGTGTAAGATAATCTGTGGCGACGATTATCGAGCGGTTTCCCGACGTTGACGGTGGGAAAGGGCCAAGTGAATCCATTCCGATCTGCTGGAACGGTCTGGACGGGGAGCAATCGGATGCAGAAGTCCTGACGGCTTCGTCGGCGGTTTTTTCGTCGTTGACACTCGTGGCATGATCGAATGCAGAGGTGAACGGTCTTCGGTAGTCTCGGCCAGTAATACTTTTCTCGAATCCTGGCGAGCGTCCTGCTGTAGCCAAGGTGCCCAGCCGTTGGGTCGTCGTGACAGGCTTGGAATATCTCCTCTCTAAGGACGGCAGGGATTACCAGCAGCCATGGCGAGCTGTTGTCTCCGAAGTTCTCCTTGTAAAGCACACCTTGTCGGAGGACGAAGGTCGGCAGGGCCCTCAAGAAGACACGGGGGTAGTACCCCTCGTCCCTCGAGGTGCTCGATTAGGGCGCGCAACTCAGGATCGCTTCTTTGACGTCGCGCCATGTCGTCGGTGTTTACCGCGCCTAGGAAGCACTCGTCGTCATCGTCGTCGCTGCTACCGGAGGATGTCTCGACAGGGGCTCTGTACAGGCAATCGGCGTCGCTGTGCTTGCGGCCTGACTTGTAGACCACAGTCATGTTGAACTCCTGCAGTCGGAGGCTCCATCGAGCGAGACGTCCTGAAGGGTCCTTTAGGTTCGCAAGCCAGCAGAGCGAGTGATGGTCCGTGACAACGCGGAAAGGGCTCCCGTATAAGTACGGGCGAAACTTCGTGATGGCCCAGACGACCGCCAGACATTCTTTTTCAGTCGTGGAGTAATTTCTCTCCGCCCTGGACAGTGTCCGACTGGCGTAGGCGATGACTCGCTCGGTGCCTTCTTGCACTTGAACCATTACCGCGCCAAGGCCTTCGTTACTTGCGTCCGTATGAATCTCGGTTTCCGCATCTTGATCGAAGTGTCCAAGTACAGGAGGAGTCTGGAGTCGTTGCTTCAGCTCGTCGAATGCGTGCTGTTGCTCCTCGGCCCATTCAAACTTCTCGGCGTCCTTCGTAAGTTTTGTGAGCGGTGCGGAAATTCTTGCGAAATCCCGAACGAAGCGTCGATAGTAGGCACAAAGTCCTAGGAATCTTCGCACGGCCTTCTTGTCTGACGGCGCTGGAAATGCCGCAACGGCGCGAGTCTTCTCGGGGTCTGGGCGGACGCCGTCGTTACTAACCACGTGGCCTAGGAACTTCAGTTCGTCATAGGCGAACCGGCACTATGACGGCTTAAGGGTGAGTCGTGCGGTCTGTATGGCTTGGAGTACAGCTCGGAGTCGCCGCAAGTGCTCGTCGAAGTCACTTGAAAACACAACGACGTCGTCAGGGTAGACAAGACAGCTCTGCCACTTCAGTCCTGCCACACTCTAAGAAAAATGGAGGAAAAAGGTAGCAACGGCGCGTCTTCCTCCCTCCTACTGGCGCGCCCCCAAGCGGACACGAGAAAAGGGAGGAACGAAACGTTTTCTCCTTCTCCATGCCGACGGGAGAAAGCTTTCGCCCTCCCGACTTATATTCTTTCGGTTTCGTTTTTCGACCACGTCGCGCACGTTGTTCAAAGAAAAGTTGCTGAGTTGATTGAGCTTCAGCGGCAACGAAGGCCGCCGTTAATTCCGTCTTCTAGTCCAAACGTGCAGAACATTTCGGTAGCATTGATGTTTTTATCACTAATTTTATCAAACGAGCAAACGAAGCCGCTAAAAACAGCGAAGTTCCGGAGCAGTGCCAGCAGAGCTACGTACACTGGGTAAGATCGCCGTCTCCGGATCGCGCAACCCGCGCCGGCCCACGCGGAACTACAGTATCGGAACCACGCGGATCTGTGTCGACGTTTTCGACGTTATGGAAATCGCAGGAACTGCGTCCAAGACCGGCAGGTTTTGCTGCCGGCTGCCTGGGTGCCTTCCGTGCTGAGTTTGGTTCTGTTTTCCGATGCCGAGTGCCAACCGGCAATCAACGTGGCTTCGTATTTCTGCGTGTCAGCAACATAGTAGCAACATCGTGATGGCAGTGTTGTGCGTTGTGAACAGAAGACTGGAATTATCGCCGATGTGACCGTGTGTTCGCGTATCAGTGGTGTAACAACAAGATGAGATGACGTAAACTGCGTAAACTGTCGGGCATTGATGCCGCTGGCCGAGCCGTGATCGGAGGGGCGGGGTGTCGCAGGTTGACATTCCGCTTCACATTAAAGAGTTTAAGACCACTTGAGGGATTAGGTGCAATCGGTCGACGTGCGGATAGTCATGTTGGAACGCTGGTCTGAACAGTAAGCTCCTATCGTACTGTGGCCAATGTGACTGTCGGTTGTCTTCTCCCCGAGAGCGATTGCGCTCTGTGGAAAGGGCTGAAAAGTACGAAATTATGACGGAAAGCACTTATATATACAGTGTGGAATTTCAGCATTAAAAAAGAATGATAGGTAAAATCGAAAAAAAAGAGCTACCCTTTATTTTGCTGGTTAAATATACTACAGTTCCTGGAGAAACTGCCCTCCAAGTGGCGCGCTGGGATGAGCGCTAGAAGTTTTCGAGCTCGCCACGGTGTCGCTCCGTACATAACACCTGCCGCAAGTCGCGGCTTTGACTGCATTCAAGTCGATCGAAAAGCGATTTCTCTGCCCGTGAAGCATCACTTCCAGCTGAGTGAATATCCGCTCTACAGAGATTAATTCAAGACGGCAATTGAAGCCGTGGGCGAACAGCACAAATAGAAAAACAAACTACAATAGAAATACCGGCTACGAAGTGCCGTGCGGGGAAACAAACTCATGGCTTCGAGCCGCATTGGAGCGGCTGGATTTATTGGCTTTCAAATAATTACGGCATGATCGAGCGTTTACCTCTTAATAACAGATTGATCCCCTGAGCCATTTGAAATATTCTCAGTGGTATTACATTGCTGAAAAAAGATCAACATGCTGGGAATATTTTTTATTGCTTATGGAGTCACCGAAAAGTTCCGTACGTTCAAAACGACCAGTATAAAGACGGAAACGCAGAGCTCGGATGTAGTGTTCGGGTTAGTGTGCCGTTGTGTTGACGTTTGTATGTGGAATGTGTGTGTATGTCAATGTATGTTCACCTGATGCTTGTAGTATGCGTAGCAGTGCATATAGTAGAGGTGCCAAATGCGCAAAAGATAGCCTGAGGAAAATAAAAATTATTTTTTGTAGAACATGAATTAGGCGGTACCTAGCGCCACCTAGTTTAGCTACTTGCATTTACTTTGCTTGACTTGGCCATCTGGTGGCAAGCGATTCAACCTTTCTTTGAAGCTACGCGGTAAACAACGGCCATAGGAGAAATATAGTACTACGTAAAGAGCGGACACTTCCATGGGCCCCAGCGGCCCAATTCATGTCAGTGAGCGCACCCAGCGGCCAGTATAGTCCCTAGTTGAGTGTTGAATGAATGGATATACGCAGTAACAGCTAGCCAGATGAATGAATGGATTTCACGGCGAATTCTGGCGATATTTTTGTATCGGGCAGTAGCATGCGCCCTCTAGTTCTAACAAGTCAGTGTTATTGTAACTAGCATGGTTTTTTTAAATAGTATTGTTCCATAAACATACCTTAATTGTACTGCAGAAGAAAAGTCATCCAGCGCTACATATATTTCAAACTGGACCGCACACCGAAAAGGATATTTTCCCATTTGTGTTAACTCTCTTGAAGGGACGACACCAGGGATTGACACACAAAAGCATTTATTTCTGTAACTATGACAAGCAAAACAAGCATCAACTCTGAAGAAGAGGAGGGATGCATGTTATTCATACATTACAAAAATAACAATACACATGCAAACTGTACGAATAACGCGTCAACAGTTGTACACTGCAAAAAAGTACTGTATTACAGCAGAGGCTTACAGCGACTAATGCAATGTAATGGAGGGCATTTAAAAAAATTACCGTCCAAGTTCCATGAAAGGTGCTCGCACATATAACCATGTGTTGAAAGGCGCTTGCACATACGGCTGGCCCAGTGGCTTCTAAATTCAATGACCGAATGCAAATGTCCGTCAACAAAGAAACTATAGTCACAATACTTCTCTACATATACCAAATACCATGACCGCAAAGGAGGAATGACAAGAAACCCGCACGAGACAACAAGCCGCGGGACCAACTCAACGCACACAACGAGGCAAGAGACACAGACCAAGCAGCCGAAGTATCCGCCCCCGTCGAGTCCACGACTCCGAAGCCAACCGTCCCGCCGCAGCCATAGCCACAGCCTTTAAAGTTGTTTTGAAAGTTTTCAAAGTTCGTAATAATTTTATAAGTTTACTCTATACAATGAAGTTATTTATTAATAATATATATCTGACAAATGTTCAAAATAAGTGGCACTGTTGCGCCTACTAACGGCCAGTAGAGTCCCTAACTCCTGGGCCGCGAAACGGCTTGAGTGGCCACTCTTTACGTAGTACTATATTTCTCTATGCAACGGCCTCGAGTTTGTTCTTTTGAGAGCGGCTTTTGGTTTCGCGGATTGGTTTGCCATTCCTCTGTGATGTGCGGTTGGCGAAGGAATTGTGACTCGAGGAACAGCAAAGGTAAGACGTGAAGTGCGCGAAGTAACTGGGTATCGGTTGTCTCCGTTTAACATCGCAGTGCTGAGGACGAGAAGACTAAGTAGCTGCTTTCGAAACGCAAGTTGCTGTACCTGCGGGGGAACCTGGCTGCGGAAATAAACACACTTCGCGGAAAGCTCGTGTTACGCTTTTATTTGCTGCTCCTTTCGTCCCGTACAAGAGACGTAGCGTCCTCGTTAAGCCTTATTGAGCTCGATTTGCTCGATTCAGGGCCGCCATAATGAGATGCAGGCGACGGAGGAACTATTTGCTCCCCTGCTTCAGGGACGAAGGCTGCTCCCTTTCTGAAGGAACATAGGTTACAAGACCGTTCCTCCCCTAAGGGAGGACTATCCATACCCTTTTTCTAAGAGTGCAGTACGGTGTCCATGACACGCTGGAAAGTTGCTGGCGCCGTGCATAGTCCGAAAGGCATCACCTTGAACTCGTACAGTCCATCCGGCGTGACGAAAGCTGTCTTCTCTCGGTCCCGTTCGTCGACTTCGATCTGCCAGTAACCGCTCTTCAGATCCATCGATGAAAAATACCGGGAGTGGCGCAGCCGGTCTAGTGTGTCATCCATGCGGGGGAGTGGATATACGTCTTTCTTGGTTACCGCGTTCAGCTGTCGGTAGTCCACGCAGAACCTAAGCGTTCCGTCCTTCTTGACAAGCACGACTGGAGAGGCCCACGGACTGCTTGAAGGCTGGATGATGTCGTCGTTCAGCATTTCTTGCACCGCCTCTTGAATGACCTCCTTTCTTTTACGGAGACTCTGTACGGCGATCGGTGCACAGGGAGCGCGTCGTCCTCGGTAATGATGCGATGCTTCGCAACGGCGGTTTGGCGCACCTTCGACGACTTCGCGAAGCAGTCGCTGTATTCGGCGAGGAGGTCAATCAGCTGTCGTCGTTTCGGGCCTGGAAGCTTCGGGTCGATGTCGAGCTGCGCTGGCGGCGCAATGTCTTGCTGAGGTGGCGATGATTCGTCAACGATCACGGCGATTGCGGCGGAGTTTCGAAGTTCCTCGACGTGGCCCACAGCGGCACCTTTCGTGAGGTGTTGCGTTTCTTGTCGCAAGTTCGTCACGAGGACCATGGTGCGCCCATCCTGGAGTTCAGCCACTCCTCTTGCTACGCCGATTCCTCTTCCTAGAAGCAACTGAGGCTTCCTCGAGCAGAACTTCGCCGCAGAAAGCTTCGGTGACCCTGACCGGCACGAAAACACTCGACCGCGGCGGTAAGTTCACGTGGCTTGCAAGGACTCGGACCGCGGATGAAGCAGCTTGGGGTTCCTCCTGTGGTGAAACAGGTTTTCGTAGCATCAACCGGTTTGCTCCGAGGTCGATGACGGCGCCATACTCGCAGAGAAAGTCCATTCCGAGGATAACGTCCCTCGCACAGTCTTGCGCAGAACGACAAACTTCACAGGGCAGGTCTCACCGTGGATCTCGACGCGGGCAGTGCATCTCCCGACTGGTATGATGAGGTGCCCACCGGCGGTTCGTATCTGGGGGCCTTCCCACGGCGTTGTCACTTTTCGTAGGCGGCGAGAGAGCCTCCCACTCAAGACTGAGTAGTCTGCTCCGGTACCCACGAGTGCTGATGCGTCGTGGCCGTCGATGACGACGTTTAGGTTGTTGGACACCGTTGCAGGGGCGTCATTGCGATGCGTAGCGTCGGAAGAGTGGGAGCGCTCCGTCGTTCTTGGAGGCTCTTTGCTTCGGTCGTCTTCGGCAACGCCACCTCCAGGCGTTGCCGCACTTAGTTTTCCCGGCGACGCAGGGGAGACAGGCTCTCTCGGCGGGGTCGTGGCGCTGGAGACGCTGAACGTCTGGGCGACGGTGAGCGGGACTCACGGCGGAGAGGCGGCGTAGAAGATGGCGAACGTCGTAGGTACTCCTCGATGTCGCGAGGCCGTTCGTCGTACCGTGGGCGCGGGTCGTTCGGGTGGAACCCGCGCAGCCCCAGTTGTCGGTAGGGGCATCGACGGTAAATGTGGCCGGCTTCACCGCAGTGATAGCACAACGGGCGTCGGTCGGCCGTTCGCCACACGTCGGTCTTCCTCGGCGAGGGTCGCTCCGGGCGGACGTCCTGGACTTGTCTCTCCTGTCGTCAAGGATACTGCGGCATCGGAGGGTCTCGTCGGGGTGGCGCAGTGGCGTGGTGGTTAGCTTGCGGCGGTCGTCGGGCCATGGCGGCGTAGCTCAAAGTCGGTTCCTCTGGGGTCGTCGTGTTGATCGGAGCCTCAGGTTGGAAGGCCCGGTGAACTTCTTCTCGGACGACCTCAGCGAGTGACAGTGAGGTCGGCCGATCCGCAGTGGGGAGTATCTTGCGGAGTTCTTCCCGGACGACTTCACGGACGATCTCCCGAAAGCTGTCGACACCGCTGGTGTTCAGGTCGAGAAGGGAAGCAGCGGCAGATGGAGCAGCAGGCGCGCCGGCGATTCGGTGGTAGTGGCTTTCTCGGGCTGTCAGGGCGCGCTCGATATTGGTGGCTTTGGTAACAAAACCATTGACAGTCGTCGGGGGATTGCGTACCAGTCCTCCGAAAATTTCACCCTTCACCCCACGCATGAGAGCGCGAAGTTTCTTCTCCTCGGTGGCTTCCGGATCGGCCCGGGCACTTAGACGCAGGACATCTTCGACAAAGCTGGTCACGCTTTCGGCGGGGCCCTGCACCCTTGTTCGAAGAAGGTCCTCCGCTCGCTGCCGACGGTGGTAGTTGATGAACGTCCGCTTCAGTTCGGCGGCGCATGGCTCCCACGAAGTAAAGGAGGCTTCGTGGTTTTCAAACCAGTGCCTCGCGGTGCCTTCCAGCGCGAAGTAGAGGTTCTGGAGGCGGTGCTCATCTGTCCATCCGTTGTGGCGGGCTACACGTTCATAATGATGCAGCCAGTCCTATACGTCTTCGTGAGCTTCACCGTGGAAGGGCGTCGGAGTCCGTGGTGTGACGGGCAGGTAGACGACGGCAGGAGCGGCGGGGGTGGGCGACTGGTCGGCCATCGTCGGCCTCGTTGGCTGCTTGGTCCTGGGTGGCAGAGGTCCGAATTCCGGGTGTAGGCCTTGGGTGCGACGACTGAGCCGGATCTCGGTAGTGTCTTCGTTGGTGCTTCGTGGGCTTGGCGTCGGACTTGCACTGCGGGCCCTCGGAGGGGTACGCGGCAGGGGCATGCGGTACCCCGCACCTCCACCAAACTGTCACGAATGACAAGTGATGAGGCGATAGTAACTGAAGAAACTAAACGTTTAATGGGGCGAACTTGTGCCCAAAAATAAAAAAAAGGAACAGAAGAAAGCAGAGCGTCGCGGGCGTCGAAGTCGACGAGCAGAGTCGAACGCTGGGGCGAAACTGACTCGGCGTGCCAGGCGGAGCCCCTTTTGTACACGCGTGGGCTTCCGGAACATTCGGCGTAGAAGGTTCGGTTCGTAGAACATTCTAACCTCGAATTAGCAAGGCGGTTCTCGAATTTACTAGAACATCACATTAGATGTCAACAAAAAGGCGTCCCCGCGGCCAGGAATCGAACCCTGGCTTTTCGCGTGAGAGGCAGGCGCTATAACCGTTAGGCCACGCGCGCGCTGCCTACTTGGCAAGCTGCGCGCGCTGCAATATATCTGTCGCCTGTCGAGTTTTCAGTTACATTTGTTGAAAACGAAGATATTTTTTTCAAAGGCTGAATATTCATGAAATATACCATAAACGAATTCACATTTTACTGAAGTTTGTTTTTTACTCCTCTTAGCTGCTTCAACAAGGCGGCCGTTACTCTAGAAAAACACCTGTAGTACGAACATGTATATTATGCGCAAGAAATGGTAAGGCGGTGTTCATTTGGATATATGACTGTATTGTCAAAATGCAACTTATTTTATATGCTTCGCCCTCTTACTGCAATGTTTTCGACTTGTATTTACTAATGATTATTACTTTGAACAAAAAAACGAAATATCGATACAATATCACTCTTTAGTGTGCCGTTGTTAGAACGACCAATTTTCAGCTCTCTGGGTAGAGCTCAAAGTTCAGAAAAATACCCACCTTTTTTGGCCTTCTGCTGTGATGTTCAAGTTCCGTTCACTCGAGATAAATATGCGGTGTTGTAACGTTGTGGCCACATGCGGAAGTATTTGAGTGTGTTTCAAAGCTGCAAAAAAGCGTACAAAAAAAAGGCCTTTCGACTTCATATCCAGCGTGCCAGACTAATCCCTGTTGTTTGGGATTGAAGCAGAGAACCTGAAAATTTATGAAGATTGTGTCCGGGGGCCGGTAAGCCCATTAGCACTCCTGCGAGAAGGACGTCAAATGCGAGGAGGAAAAAAGAGCAGGAAAGGGGAGGAGGAAAAAATGAAAAGAGGTGGAATCTTCTGCCACGCTGAAAATCTTTTTGTGCGCCTTCCCTTTAAACGATGAAGGAAGTTAATCGGCTCCAGATCACGTGGCCACTGGTGGCTGCGAGTGTGAGAGGGTGAGCGCTGTTCGTTTCACAGCGATAGCGGTTATGGACTCTTTGCCTCTGGAAATGATGTCCGTTGTTGTTGTGTTGATGTTGTAGTCGTTGATGTTGTAGTTGGCGTTGTAGGGCTCCCGTCGTCGACGTTGCGAAATCATCGAAAAAGATCGGCAGCTGCTCGCATCAATCGAACCCGGGTCAGCTCCCTGCGAAACACAGACTTTACTGAACAGCTAGGCCACACAGTTAACATCCCGTCTCATATATAGGGTTTTTTGTAGTACGCGATGCCCATTGCACGCGTCCTCTGGAAGACAAATAGCCTATAACGAAATGCCGTTGTAGCACTGTGAGTGCCAAAAGCTCGTGCAAAGGGAAGCGCTTTTACACGCTCTGGAGCAGAAAAGAAAAAAAATTTTCGAAACTAGGTGGTCAGCTGTCTATTTTGTTCCAAAACGCTTTCGTTCACACACCCTACGGTGCATGAACGCGACGCTGATACCCAACGACTTCGCCGTGACATCGCCGCTATCGCTTTGTATGCTGTGGATTAACACAGAAGTGCGAAATTTTTGTTTCGTATTCTTTTTCTTGCGACTGCTATTATGCGGAGAAAGAAAATACTACGAGTGCTTTGTAGGTTGTGACTGTCGGGGAATAATTCTAAGCGGTATCTACTGAAAGTACAAAAATTGTTGCATCTCCCCGCTTTAAACTGCCGCTACTACTAAATGCTCGCTCATTGTTTCGCAGCTCTGGTTTCCTAGTCTTTCCAGTGAATCTCACAACGTTCTCTTTACAGGACGCATATCCTGGCTTGACCGCTTGATCACGTGGAACTCGGAGCGCGCATCCGGAGCAATCTGGTTGACGGCACTGCAATGGCGTCCTCTGCGTCCTCTTCGACGGCGTCCATCGAGCCTGGTGTGCACACTGGCCTGCTGTGCACACGAACTCGACTGGCGGCAACAAGGCTAAGTGTTCCGCGGCCGCTTCGCGGGCCCTAACCAATCCAACGGTGAACACCATGAAAATGAGTAATGGCATCGTCCAGGCGTTTTATGATGGATATGTGTTCATCCAGTGTCACATATGGTTGCCGAGTGGCCACTTGGCGATGCGACCTTCTTGAGTGCGGTGCAACCTTGAAAACGTATTGCATCAATGGCCAACACCGCTTGACCGATGCCGAGCCTCACGACGAAGTAGTGCACATGTGCGGTTTTCGTCGTCCTCCTCGAGGCGATGCTCAGACCCTGTCCACTCTGCGAGAAGGTGGAAAACGCAAGGCGGCCTCCTGCGCGGACAAGGTAAAGAGATGGCGCCTTTCCTGAATGCTCCAAGCAATATACAGGGTAACACACACTACAAGCGCACTTTTGCAAACAACACTTACTCCTTACGCACGAAAAATAAAGCAAAATTCAAACAAACCGCGCTGACTGACAACTCGTTTTTATATATACTTTTTCTTCTTCTACCTCTTGCTCTACCGAATTTCCCGAATCGCGCGCACCGATCTCCTAGACGTCTAAAATAATTTTTCTTTTTCTGTCAGGTTTAAAGATGGTGTACTGATACAGTTTTTATAATTCCTGGCGATGTGTTCAACTTCAATAATTTCTGTAGTTAATTGGTTACTGTTCCTACCTAAAATTGTACAAGATGGCAGGTGAACCTCGCACCCACAATCACGGCAGTGTATGCCCAGATGGCCAGAGTTAGCTTTGGTGCTGTTGTTTTAGGGTGAAGCTCCTAGGGGCCAGCCATGTCCATATGTCCGTCCGGCGTCCGGTGCTCGTGCTCCTGCTCGTGAGATCACGTGCTCACGTGCTCGTGTAGAGCAAAAAAGAATGATGAGAAATTTAAAAAAAATGATGCAAATATGTTTGCGCAGTCGACAGGATTCGAATCTGTGCGGGGAGACCCCAATGGATTTCTTGTCCATCGCCTTAACCACGCGGCTACGACTGCGGGACGAGTAGGGGGCTCTGAGATGTGGTAGTAACTCAAGAGCTGGGGATGTCATGGATGAAACGTTGCATGTAGCCGCTTAACGTCTATACAGGAGAGGGCGCTGCGGTCAAGTGCGTCTCAGAGCCGTTTATACTCAGAGAGTTTGGCCAATGGGCGGAGCTTGTTGCCCGCTAGAACCAGCGTATCTCGCGATAACACAAAATGGCGTTACTTCTTTGTCTTCTTTATTCCTGAGAAATCGCATTAAGTTCCTATGAGTCAGAGCCCCAGAATGGCGGACGGAAGTAGTGATCCCGTGGTTGTCAGACTACGCTGCTCTGGTTGCCAGGCTGTCAAAATCTCCTTAAGAAGGCCAAACTCTCTCAGTATAAATGGCTCTGGTGCGTCTATAATTGCGTTAAACATTGCATGCATTGGCTCAACGTTTATAGACGAGAGGGCGCTGCGGCCGAATGCTCAAATGCGTATATAACCACGTTCCATACCAGACATTCTCTTTCTGACATGGATGAAAACGAACGAAAGGCTCGGCATGCTGCGGCTCAGCGTCTACGCAGACAAGCACCACCAGAGCTTCGCCCCAATCAACATCATTCACCACGTGGAGATGCGGTTAATTTTTTGTTTGTGTGTATTAACGCAGCCTATCATTAAGGCATCGTCCAGTCTGCCCTATGTACATTTTCGCGCACGAAAGGGAATCACCTGCCATCTTGTACAATTTTAGGTAGGAACAGTAACCAATTAACTCGAGAAATTATTGAAGCTGAACACATCCCCAGGAAATATAAAATCTGTATCAGTACACCATCTTTAAACCTGACAGAAAAGAGAAAAAAAAATTAGGCGTCTAGGAGATCGGTGCGCGTGATTCGCGGAAATTTGGTAGTGCAAGAGGTGTAAGAACACAAAGTATATATAAAAACGAGTTGTCAGCGCTGTTTGTTTGAATTTTGCTCTATTTTTTGAGTGTAAGGACTGAATGTTTGCAATAGTGCGCTGTAGTGCGTGTTAAAATGAGCAACCAACTCGCCCAAGCTGCTACGTTAACAAAATATACAGGGAGTCTCACGAAAGGTGGAGAAATTCGATACTGCGAAAACTACGCGTCGCAACAACAACAAAAAAGTCTTCTGTCGTTTTGTTGCTGAGCCAGGGGCCTATTTAGGCAAATTATTAAAGTCCGGGATATTCAGATTGTTAATAAATTTTGCGTAATTACTTTTTTAATCTTGTGTTTAAGGACATGGTTTCAATTAAAAAATTGCTCAGCATCATCAAAAAACATTAAATCAACAAATCGCACAATGATGGAAGGAAGCGAAGGATTTTACGGCTTTCTGAAAAACCGCACAAATTCGACGGATTTTTAAGTTTCGGTTTGCAATCGGAGCGCATCTCGACCCCGATGGCACCGCGCGCCATGGAGAAATACTGCAACCTGCCTCTAATGCGTTGCGCGAGGACAGCGCAGCAGTGATTGGTTGCGCCATTTCTCCACGGGGCGCGGTGCCGTCGGGGTCGAGATGCGCTCGATGCAAACCGAAGCTTAAAAACCCCTCGAATTTGTGCGGTTTATCAGAACGCCGTAAAATGCTTCGCGTGCCTTCTATCGTTCTGCAATTTGTTGATTTAGTGTTTTTCGATGATACTGAGCAATTTTTAGTTGAAACCATGTCCTTAAACACAATATTAAAAAGTTAATTACGCAAAAAAATTAACGATCTAATTATCCCGGACTTTAATAGTTTTCCTAAATAGGCCTTTGGCACAAGATTAAAACGACACAAGCCTTTTTTGTTGCGACGCGTAGTTTTCGCAATATCAAATTTGTCCACTTTCCGTGAAACACCCTGTAGATCATTATCAAGATTCCACGAGGCAGCATTTGCGGTCGCTATTTCTTGGACACAATGCGCGTGATTGGACCCGAGTTGACGCCGAACTTTGACGTCACCCGCGAGTCCAATCCATGCTTAGGGTATGTGAGCAAGCAATGGCAGACAGGCGATTTCGCTGACTTTGGAAAAGGGTCTAGGTTGGAACAGAAAACATCGCAAAACGGACCTTTCTGTTTCCAGATATATGTGGTTTAAAATTAGTATTGTACGGATTATAGTCTTTTGCGCACGCTTCTGCGTAGTACGCTCATATCTCTAGAAGAGGGTCTACAAGCAAAATGACAAAACGATTTCTTTACTTCGGTTGTTTGGTCAAAGGAACCTATACAAAAATGGTCTATGGTCGTCTATGAAAAATTCTATGACAGGCTATTACCCCCTATGGCCCTCTATGGTCGGCCATAGAAATTCATAAATGCAACAACAGCCAACTATAGAAAAACCTATCACCCTGTGTCTAAAGACTGGGAACCGTTAATGTTTTTTTACCCGCCTTGAGAAAATTTTATGGCCCCGAGTCTAAAGTCTGGGCTCCAATAAATGTTCTTTACCCCCTATAGAAAAGTCTATGACCCCGAGTCTAAAGACTGGGCCCATATACATGTTCTTTACCCGCCTATAGAAAATTCTATGGCCCCGAGTCTATAGGCTGTGAACCAATAAATTATCTTTACCCGTCTATAGAAAATAATATGGCCTTTACTCTAAATACTAGGAACCAATCAATTTTCTTTACCTGCTTTTAGAAAAGTATTGTGTGGCGTGTGTCTTGCGAGAATCACGCCGTATGTGCCCACTTCGCTTCGAGATCGCGCTTCTACATAATGGATGAAACCTTGCTGCTGGGATAAGTACAGGTGGTGATTTATCACTGGCAGGCTAGGTACGACCACTTTCGTCACGTTACTATCTGAATGACAAGTAGACATTGTAATCGTAGAGCGAGCGAACAAAAAAAGGACGGACAGACACGAAACTATGTCTACCCTTAACCAGCTCGCCTGCTTACTTGCTATAACTTTATTGACAAGTAGGGCGCACGGAAAGTGCATCGTCGTGATCTTCAGATTTTTTTGTGTGTGATTACGTAGCTGCTATAGATCGCTGCTCTCTTCGAGTCGACACGTCTCTACGTTCCTACCCCCGTCACCTCCGCGAGAAACGTATACTCTTGAATTAAAGAGTACGTACCATGAAACGAAAGATAATCCGTGCGGTGTTCATTTCAGTTCTGTGTAACACAGAACAGCATACCCGGTCGGAAAGAACGAGCACTGAATTGCGACGAGCCAACGTGTGTCGGGAGTGACTGCTTCCGACACACGTTTTAGTCCGTCAGCATCGAGACTCCTACCGGTTTGCAGGAGCACGCGTTTTTAAAAAAAACCATGGCCCCGAACAGGAAATGACACTGAAATGACGATTCGGCGAAGGAAAGAAGCAACCGATCCGGAAAACAAGGTCAACTCTTCATTCCGGAAGAGTCCACTTTGAAGAACGGGTCGTACAGACATTCCATTCTGGATTGAACCATGGTTAAAAGCGCTAAAAAGACGTACACAAGATAGAAGACAAACACGGGCGCTTCTATCCTGTGTACGTCTTTTTAGCGCTTTAACCATGATTCAATACAGTCAACACCAACTAGCCCAACAGCAAGTTATTTTACATTCCATTCCGGCTGCGGGGCGAAGTGGGGGAGGGAGGGCGGATCCGCGGGCTTCAAGGAACCGATGATTCACTATAGCCGACGGTTCACGGCTGATTTTTTAGCTTGCGCTGCGCTGCATCTCCTGCCACATATCAAATAACGCCACCCCCACCCCCCCCCCCTCAAAAAAAAAAAAAAGAAAAAGGTGCCGTTTTCTTTTTTTGGCGGCCGAGTTACTCTTGTTTCGCGCGGTTCCTCTTGCGTCGCGAAACAAGCGCGGCTATAGTGCATGACCCAGCCAACCCGGCGTCAACAACGTGAATCTCAAGTCTACTCGTCGCAAACGTACTGGACGTACAGCTGCAACGGAAAAAGAGTAGCCAATGGCCGATGGCCGGAGCGGCAAAATCGAGACACGCGGCGCTATTGTTCCCGAGCGCGCCGATACCGAGAGTGCCGGTCACGTTGCATGTTTCAACGCGGGGGTGGTCGGCAGAAAATTGAGGGATAAGATAGCTGTTAAAAGGAGTGGGCTTTAGGATGGGCTGCTTTCTGCCGGCCACCCTTGCGTTGAAACATGCAACGTGACTGCCCCCCCAGGTATAATTATAATGAAAAAATAGCGCAAGGACGACGGAGGGAAGAACGAGAAGACAGGAAAGAGCGCTAACTGACAACTGGCGTTTTATTTCTGCTACTCTTTCCTGTCTTCTCGTTCATCCCTCCGTCGTCCTTGCGCTTCTTTTAATTATGTTTACCCAACTAGCCCATCAGATGATTTTATTTTATTCCTCCAGGTATCGGCGCGCTCAGGAGCAATAGCGCCGCGTGTCGCAGTTCTGCCGCTCCGGTCGTTGGTCACTTCTGCTACTCTTTTTCCCTTGCAGCTCTACTTATAATAGAAGCAAAGATGAACATAAGCACTTGATAATAAATTAAAATTTTATTTAGATAGCGACATGAATAAAAGATTACTAACAACTGCAGTACAAAACTTTATTTTAGCTTGAAACAGTCGTTGGGTTACCTCTCACAACGCTATATTCTACAGCGGGTTGCAAACATTCTACTTAAACATAAAACGCGATTTCGCCACAGTATATACAATTTTTTTTCTTTTTAAGTTAACAGTTATGTTTAAAAAAAAAAAAGCTGTGAATGTTACACGAATACGGTTTCTGCAGGTGAGTTATACGGCCAGGGGACATAGTATAGGGGGCTACTCGTAACGATCAGTCGGCTAATAATTTAAAATTCCTTAATTAACTTTTTGATTATTACAAATAGACATATAATTCCAAATATAAACTTGCTCAGCGTCATGGAAAACCACTAAACCAACTCTTTTTAGACGAATATAGCGCAGGGGCAGTATATTACGGCGTTCCTATAAAAACGCTCAATTTGGACGCGTTTCTAGGTTTCGCATTTCTTATCAGAGCGCATCTCTGCGCCCGCGGTCCTGCTCCCTAGTGGCTGAGACGCGCAACACACGTGCGCCCAACTTCCCTCCACGCTACGAGGGAGGCGAGGCGGTGGCTTCGCGCCGCGACCGGACCGCGGGCAGGACCGCGGGCGCAGAGATGTGCTCCGATAAGAAAGCGAAACCTAGAAACGCGTCCAAATTGAGCGCTTTTAGAACGCCGTAAAATGCTACCCCGGCGTTATATCATTCTAAAAAAAGGTTGATTTAGTGGTTTTCGATGAAGCTGAGCAAGTTTGTAATTAGAACGATATGTCTATTTTTATTAATAAAAAAGCTAATTAACGAATTTTAATTAATCAACCGACGGATCGTTACGATTAGCCCGCTTTACGATGTGCCCCCAGCCGTATAACTCAACTGCAGAAACCGCATTAATATAACTTTTCATCGCTTCTTAAACAACTCTGTTAATTAAAAACTGTATAGCGGAGGCCATACCCATCGCATGGAGCGAGTATTATCAGTACATCACCGGAGCAGAGCATGTTAATTCAGAATGTCCCTTCGCACCAATATCCGTATAAATAACCGGCAATCAACCTTGCCACCCATAAAGTCCAGGTGAATGAATTGGGTCAGAGCGCCCATACAGAACAGTTTGTTTGTGTTTAAATTAATGACAAAGACCAGAGTATATCCATATTTGATCATCCATTGTTGCACTAAATCTTCATCAAGGCCCATGTCAGGCTTTCAAATGTCTGATTTTACCATATTCACGTAATCAAAATCTTCATCACGAAATCAGTTTTCACCACGCCATCGACAAAATATCCACCAGCCCCAGACGACACGTACCAGCAGGTCTTTATATACTTTCAGCCAGAACTGCTGTCATCAGCCCATTTCAGAACATATGCCTGTTCGAATACAGATACAGAATCGCAGTCTGATTTCAAGAGAACGGTCAATACCTTTAACAGAACATTGCCACCAGCTGGAGTTCAATGCTCTTGTTGGTCATATCGCCACTCTGCGCGTCGTTAAACAAAACAGATACGCTGCTGACCAGCGCCAGACGAACTTTCAGGAGGATGGCATTTCGGCAACCGACAGATTACGAGATCGTTAAAGCGATCGCCTTCAAACAATGGCGGCACCAACCAGAGCCTGAACTTCCAGTCAGGCTCACGAGGTTGTTGGTTCACGGCTATCATTGCGCCAAACGTACAAACGAATCCCAGGAAGATAAAGACTTTCTGGAGTCTCCAGCAAACCAGTCACGGAGAACGGCAGCACTAAGATATAGTACTGAAACAATCAACTTCCCAACGGAGAATAATTGCAACATCAGAGCATAAGAACGCCAGCGGAGAATGCCATTCATCCATTGCTGCACAAAGAAAAGACGCTGCCGTTATGGCTGTAGAGAGCCAGACTGCTGCCAGTTAAGGGAATACAAAATCTTCAGGTATTTTCCAGCACAGCATTTGCAGAGGTCATATAAACCTGTTCAGGATGATAAGACCGGATTAAGACTCAGCGCCTGAGCAAATCCAGCAACAAATCCCCTGGCGAGTCCGGTTATTCATAAACACCATACTGGTTTCAAAGACGTCAACGAGCAAGAACAACCTGAGCGATTGCTGCCATCATAAGCGGCACGTTTTGATACAACCAGCACCTGTTGTAAAGCTGATGACTTAATGATTAAACCGTTGCTGACCAGCACCAGCACCTGATGTTACCCACAACAATGACTTAACGCCGAGGCTGGCTGCGTTGAGCAGAACTTTCCAGACGACTTCTGGATTTCATCACCAGACTTTAGGTTTTCAACGCCTGGGTGACGAACTGAAATGCTCACTTACGCTTAGCTGCTCCTGAACTCACACCGCCGCTGGATCGGAAAAGAACAGAGAATGAATCCATTGTTTCCACCAGACATCTTTGCAGTTTCCTGAATACCCACGCAGCCAGACGCTGGAGAATTTCCGCCTTGTTCTGCATCAACCCGGGTACTGTTCTGGCTGTTCCGGCTGAGTCTGCTGTTCGAAGAAGAAAACGAATAGCCAGCAACAAAAACCAGATCATACCCACCTGGCGTTGCAAACATAGGCGATACTGACGTCGAAACCAGAAGATAAAGACAAACGGCAATGGTTAAACAGCGTTCGTCTTCAGAAACAACTGGTCAACATCCACAGGCATTACCACCGGTTAGTACGGAAGATCACCACGGGAGAAATGTCGAGCAATATTCAGCCCGCCAGTTTGCGCTGCAGCACTTCTGACCAAATGTTGCTAAGGTCGATGAGCTGCCAGAAATAAGGCGAGCAACCGTCTCAACAGAGGCATCAGCAGACGACAGCGGCTGAAAGTGACCAGCGCGTTGTTGGGCGGCGGTATAACTGGCGGTTATAAGCACGGCGAATATTACTTTCGTTACCAGCAACACAGAACAGAAAGCCACGTTGGCTGGGGCAATGAAAGCGCTTTACTGAATAACTGCTGGTTACGCCAGCTGAAATGTTTCCACAGAAAGTATATGAACCAAATATTAAATATGCACGTCTGTAATATATCATTATTGATTTACCGGATTAAAGCAGCAGAGAAGTCAAGATATGGTGATAAGCACCAGTCAGCAGAAGTGAGTAAGATAATCAATTATTTTGCACTACACATATACTAAGTCGGGACCAGAGGAGAACTGGATTAATAAAAAAAATAACCAATGACTGAAATTAATATACTGTTTATAATAGCTGGATTACCCGCCGACATATTATTCATACAGGCCAACGACAGCAACTCTACATATCACCAGAAAAATAATCTGCTGCTTCACTTTTTGCGCAACTGTTATTAAAGCCATTAAAAGTAATTGTTTCAACAATACGTCCATCATTATGCCCTGACCGTGTTGTCGATTGCTGCCGAGGTCAATATTGGGATGGATGCTGGCACCATACCTTTGCCGTGTTCTTAGTTTCCAGCGCAATTTGATGCGGTTGATTACGCGTCGTTGACTGAAAATGCGTGAGCGAATGCAGGATATCATCATGGTCGCCATGACCTCGATAAATACCGTCGCAGAAACTCATCAATTTTTAGCCAATTTACTTTTATAAAACCCACCATAAATCCGGATGAATCATTTTTCCAGCAAGAACAACGGGGATAAATAACGACTGGATAAAAGTCGAAATAACGATTGTCCAAATGCGCGATGACGGCAACAGAAAATGGAGGATCAACGATAAAGCCGACCGCCACGAAACGCAGGTTTCGTAATTTATCGCTGAATTAATAAAGCGTCTGAAAGAGGCTGAAAGATGAAAGAAATGAAAACACACCACGATGTTTCATAACAGTAATCTTCCAGAAAATTTTGTTCAGCTTTAAATTTATAGCTCAATGCTAAAACTTTTTGTGTGTTTGAGGCTTCATAAATGTTCAGCAAATTGAGTGGCCCTCTACTGTTGAAAAGTATTTGCTGCATTGCGCTCGGAAAGTCTCGTCAAAATCGAAAATGTCAAAATTTTCCGATTTTTGTGGTGCTATTAAAAAAATTTATAATCATTCTCACATTTCTTTAAATTTTACACTAGATCGGCCCATGATGCAACAGGTAATTGATGAAATTCGCAAAAATATATTGCATTATATTTCTTAGCGCAATGTATACCGGGTCATGGTTGCATCAGCTACCGCTAGGGGCGTTTCTGTTTTAACGACCAGTGGTACACTAACGACGCATGCCACGAGTATCCGTGCATGGTGCATAGTAATGCCCAGGTGCCATGAAGCACTCTCGAAGTAACACCTGAGCTTGTTTACATCGCTTCAGTGTGGTTGATATTGCCAATGAATACTGAACTTACGGCGCGTCTGAAACTTATTAGGGTAGTTATACTTGGCTGGTTAGATGCATATCTTGCTACCTTTTCGGGTTAGTACTTTAATAAAGAGTACTTGACTGACAAATTAATATGATTCGTTGTTCTAGGAACCGCTAGTACCGAGCGATGTTACGGAAGCGCTTTGATCCGACTGATAAAGGGCGCGAAAGCTTGAACGGAAGGCTAAGCCGGTGCTATATTGCTGCATTGTAACGCATGGCGTAGCTGGACCTCAGAGTCGGAGCATAATTCAAGACGGCGAGGAGGAAAACAAGTGTTTCTGGATGCGGACTTGCCGACGAAAAAGGCTCGAAGAGTACAGCTAAGCACTTATGAGTTGTGAATGCGAAAAGGATGCAAGCCGCTCTATCCGCTTCCTTTTACGTCTGCTGCGACCTTCTCGTCGCCGGTCAAAGCAAGCGTGCTCCCCTGGGCACGCTGACATTGAACGCTCCGTGCAAACGGCGCGCTGATGGACACGCAGCGCCGCCATTGTGTGAGCGGTCGTGGAAACTGTCGAGTCAGCAATGGCCAGCGGGGATGCCCCGTCGACGCGCGCCAGCCAATGGAACCGAAGGCGAAATCACATCAGCTTTGCTCCGCTCCTATTAGAGATCGCTGAAACTGGGTGCCGTCTTCGCACATCGAACTGATGACGTCGGCTCGCTTCGTGGGACAGTTAATGCTGCTTTCGCATTTTATTGAGTAGTGACACCTCCCCCCCCCCAAAGAGGCAGAAGTTTATATCCTAGCGCGCAAGGGGCGATCGTATGCACCAGCTGGAGGCAGCGATACGCGACACCGGCGGCATCCCCTGCGTGGTGGATACATAATCGGCGGGGCGTGTGGCGTTGGTGAACGAACACCAGAGTCGTTCCTCCTACGGTTGTGCAACAGCCCCACTCCCACAGAAGAACAAATACGGACAACGAAGGGAGGCGAGGCGTTTGAGATGCAAGGTTCGTGAAGAGTATGTTGCTAATGCAGAATTGCTTTGCATACTCCCAAAACGTGTAAGCTGGATTGCTCTAGGCAAAGCCCGAATAAGGAAGATGTGCGCGTGAAATTCAAAGGGGAGACCGAATGGGTTCCAAAACGCTTTGTGGCCCGGTCACCGCGCGAACTGCGGCGTCTACAAACTTGCCCACCACCCAGCTTTGCGATTGGCCTCCAACAAAGGTTACCTGCGGGACCCCATTGGGACAAATGCCTGCCACACCAGGAGCTGTGTGTTTGTACCTACTGAAAGCCAAGTTCCAGCTATGCGCCCTTGTGGCTGAAAAACACGACAGGGGACTCACGTTTTGCGGAAAACGTGCAGGCTCTCTGTGTATGTCGCGCAACCTACTTCCTTTAGTTTTCGGCAAGTGCGACCAGTGCCCAACTAGCAGAAGAATCGACATTGGAAAGAATTCAATATCGGACATGATGAGGAGGCAGTCTTCGCCACCTGGGAATCAAGGGGAGCTAACTAAAAAAGACGCTGAGGGGCCGCAGCGTTTATCTGAGGAGCTTAAAAAAACGTTGCCATAAATGCGATCCTTCGCAACTGCCTACGACGCGTGCAAGCCAAAAACAATACATGGCGAGAAGCCCAGTCTTGCGTGAAAGGGGTGCTATTGTTTTCCACTTTGACTTTGCCGAGAATCGGACCACCGTGGTGCTTACGGACGAGGCACAGAGCGTGCCGTTGGCAGAAGAAACAAATCAGAATCTTTACGTGCGTTGTAATGTCGAGGAAGTCGGCGCGGAGCTATGCAGCGATTTGCGAAACGATATAACTCATGACTCAACGCATGCATGCTTGGCCTTGTCAAAAATTAAGGCACACCCCTAAGACAACGCACCAATCTGCTCTCGCCTCACTTACGTTAGTGATGGAGCGTGCCGCCCATTTTAAGAACCGGTACCAACTTCACGAGTTGCAGTGCAGTGAGCTACGAGACGACGAAGTGTATCTTTTCCGGAACAGGGCACGGCAAGAGTGCATGCGGCGGGTAGGCGGGCTCTCAAAACACCAAGCCTACGGATGGCGAGCTTGAGGCATTTCGAGAACGAAAAAAACTAGAGCGGAAGGACGCCAAGGGGTGCCTGGAATTCATTCACTTCACATGTGGAAATATATAAAAAAATCACATCAGGAGAATTCTTGTACCTAGCACGCAGCGCGGGACTCTGAGTAGTGGAAGCCCCCGAGTCCCTTCAACGTGTTTTAGTATAGATTGCTTGTGTCACCAAATCCGGCTGTGCCCGGATGTATTGGAAACTCTCTCGTTGAATCACCCGAAAACCGACCCAGGCGTACAGATCGCGACACTGTTAGCGCGAACACGCCATCGGCGCATTCTCGCATTTTACTTCTAAATAGTATTGGCAAGCACGAAATTTTATCGCTTACAATATAGAACTAAATGAGCTCTTTCCCTAGCAATAACAACTTGGATGACATCCCTTGGTTTCAAAGAGAAGAACTGGAAAAACCGGCGATCGCTTGTTCGCGCTAACAGTGTCGCGCTCTTGTGACATCACAGTTTCCAAACTCCTGTACGCTTCATTATAAACAAGCCCCGCGAGACAAACGGTTCGAAGGCCTTCCGCACCTGGTTTGATATACGCGCTTCTAACCACACCTTTCCGTCTCTCATGAAATGCGACCTGCGTGAACATAGGGTCTGCTCTGTGATATTTGATCTGAACACAAGGTCTGCTCTGTGATATTTGATCTGCGAAGAAGTGGATGGAGTTCGGTAAAAGCGACGGCGGCTGGCCAGGTTCGTGCAGGGGAAGCTTCCGTATGAAGTGTGTGTGTGTGTGCGTGAGTGCGTGGCCTGCCTCACCGAGTTGCCCACTAGCCCACGTGGAATCCACCGGTACCACCCATTTCGGACAATGCAACGGAAGAGGCCGTAACTCCCGGAGAGTGACAGATTAGACACTCCTTCTACGCGGTAGCTCCTCAGTATTCAATCGGTTGGTAGTAATTCATGATTTTAGGAGTTCAGCCTTCCATTGTCAATTAATTTTTTTTCTCCTCTGTATTCACTAGGAATTTTTGCATTGCACCAGCAGGATGAAGTTCTAAGACTGTTTATTGTCACGTATCGGTACTTGTTACCCCCATTATATTATTTATGTTCATATTTAAATCATCGTTTTAATTAAACTCCCGTTGTTTTAAACTTGTGTTGCGTCCTCTTTGATTGTCAAGCACCTCACCGCGGTGTAGGCCGGTCGACTGATCTGCAGTTCTTTCTTTTTGTTTATAATGAACCAGAAACCTCTGCGCGTGCGACGGCTTGCGACTTTTGGTGGCGGAGCTGGCTGATTCACACCAAGAGCGTACCAACTGCAAATAATCATCCGCATCTTTTTAGCACTCTATAAACCTCTTTGAAATTTCATAGAAATCTCTGATCGATAACTCTGTACTTCTGTTGCATCATGACTCCTTCATTGCGGGGTGAGACTGCCGCTAGGCGGGTTTTATCTGAAGGCGCCCAGCTCACACTTGCTGCAGGCCGGGGCCCGCTTATGCCACGGTCTCGTTGATTTCCATTCGCCATCTTCGCTCACACCTTTCGTTGTCAAGTCAAGGGCAGAAGCCCGTTACAAGCCATTCCGGGGTCGCCCAAGAAACTATCTTAGTAGTAGTAACCGTACACGGCCACTCGCGGGTAACAGAGCCGCAGGCTTCATCCTTTCAGGACCACGACAGGGCATGCGGGCGTTGCCAGCGAATGGAGCTCAGCGGCGTCCTGCCCGCCTTGAATCGCTGGTAGTCGTCCGTTTTTATTCGGTTAAAGGGCGACGGGGACAGGGACTGACTCGTCTTCTGTATAGCAAGTCCGACTGCCGCATCCCCTGAGCTACTAAGCACATTGTTTCCCAGACGCTTGGGTCCTTGCGTTAGTTGTCTGCGTGTGCGTGTGTGTAACCACGTGATACATTACGTGATGTCGCACAGGGTTTCGAGCTGCGTCTCGAGAGAGCGCTCACGTGATGTCACACAGGCTTTGTGCTGCATCCGAGGGGGCGCTGCGCCCGGTCACATGATGGTCACGTGATGCCATTACTCCTGTCATGCAGACAGTGTCTGTTTCAGGTCTTAATAGATCCTCGAGAGCTGGAATGTCATTTTCATATGCAAATTAAATACATTGCTTGACGGCTCAAGCTGTCGCTTTTTGTTTCCATTCAGTTGTTGAACGTCACTTGTGGCGCTGGAGGTCACCTGATACATTACGCGGCGATTACGCAGAAGGTCACACGATGTCATCTCGCGCTGCGAATATCGAAAGCAAATCAACTCTTTTAAATGCGTCTGATTGTTGACTCGTCATTTTGGCAAGCTACCCATGAGTGGACCCGTTCAGGATATCCCACGTCATAGCGGATTGCTGAAAGGGGAATCGCACCTTTGTTTCATCCCATTATTAAGCAAGGCGCTCGGGTACTGCATCGGAGACGACGGAGGTTGAATTCATCGTGGATACGTTACTGCGCGCTGCCAGAGAAGGTTCATATCGAGCTCACCTATTTTCCACAGTTTCGGGTGACGTCTCTTCGATACTGCCCGATGCCGTAGACTCAAAGTGGTATCAAATAACTAACCCTAAGATGATCGCGCGTTCTCCAGTGGTTGGTCGTCTTCGACCTGCGCAGCGGTCCGTCAGGCCCGGACACTCATCTACGTGCAGATCGCGAAGAAGCAAATGAGGGATGCGTTTTACGTGAATCCCATTCAAACGTCTTCGCTACCGGACATTTTCACGACAATATCTGTTGGTTCAGGGTATTAATATCCCAACCTATTGTATTGGCACGAACCGTTTGAGGAACTGAAGAATGTGACGGCCCATCTAACGAGCTGTACTGGATGCCGGGAGGCGGTGAGCTCACCGAACAATCTGAATACAGTTAAAGACTTATGTTGGTGAAAGGTCTCATGAGATGCGCAAATACACTTAAGCTTTCCACGCGACTGCGCATGTCCCTTATCGTCGAAAACTGAGGGCAGCCCTGCGAGTGAAGATACATTCGATCGCGAAGAGGTGGAGCGAGGGTAAAGAACTGATGACTCAGGACCGAATTGAGACGCCGAGGGTTTACGAATGTCATATTAACGCGATAAACATGCCTGCCAGTCCAGTCTAAGCTCACTCGAAAATATTGCTTCGTTATAATTATTATCAAAGTCGCAGCAGTTGGCCATAGACGAATAATGCTCACTTACTTGCTCATGCTTGCTTTACCAAAGCCTGAACACTTCTCGGCAGACTGTTGTTATATATTTTTCTCAGCAATTACATTTTATCTATTGCGATATCATAGAGTGATATTGCCGAGTTCTTCAGCGGCCAAATGAAACGAAATGATATCGTATTTCGTCTACCCTGTCATAACAACGTGATCGTAAAGGCCAGCATTATTTGTTCGAGTTTCGTTGGCGAGAGGAGCATCTCATTGATGGATTTGAGGTATTGTGCCACTCTTCATTTTAGAAAATGCATCGTGTTCCACTGCAAAGAGTTTTAACATTTCATAGCATCGCCGCATCGCCCGCCCCAAAGCTCGTGAGCGGATCACTGTCGGATCAGAGGCCATCGCCAGTGCCTATGTGCGCGAAGGGCCTCATTCGGGTCAGTTAAGTGTCCACGGGCAGAGATGACGCAGAGCGAATGAGCCAGGGTTCCTTCGCCGAGCGACGCCGTAAAGAAAGGGAATTGTCAGCAGGTCGAGCACCAGAGACGAAATTTTCCAGCTGTAGCGGAGGGCTTCAGCAAAGGCGCCCTGCCTGCGTTCGACGACAAAGAAAGGAAGGTCGCGCGACTTTGCCATCACGCAAAAAAAAGTATTCTCCACGAGCGCGCTCTGTCTGTGCACTGCGTCGAGAGCCGTCTACGCTTCTCTTCGCCTATGTCTTGTTTGGAAAGTCCAAATCGAATTCGGTCACACGACAATATTCACTCTGTCTTGAATTACGCGCCTGTTTAGACCCACTTTACATCGAACAGCCTTGCACATCCAGTCACCGTGAAAGCCAATGGCGATCCCGCGAAGTACACTGCGACGGGACGGAATTGTCACGCACGATAGACCATACTGGTCCAGGCATTTGGAAGCCCCTTCAATACTTCACATGCCTGGCGGCCAGCTAATGAGAATCATTATCGCCCCCACCGACATTCGCACGCAAACTGCACGAGAGTGATCACTCTTCTTTCGCTTATGCTCAAAGACAGTAAATACGTTCGAAGCCGACTTTCCCGCCGATAAGGGTTCAGCGGCATGTTTGGGACCGAAGGAGAATGTTCTGCGATCCTTATCAGCATTATATGTCACCACAGTTTTCTGGAACAGGTGATATTCGTACTGTAAAGGCGTCAAACTCGAAGAATTCAGGCCTGACCGCTTCTGTTCCCCAGGAAACACGTCGTTCAAGACTTCCTACTCTATTCGACGCGTGGCCTGACGGTATTGGTGGGCATCGAAATCTTCTTCCGTTGTTCTATCGACGATGGGTATAGCCAGAATTCAGCAAGCCGGCGTGTCACATTGTCCTCGACGACGGTTTTCGTCGCTTCGCGAAGAGCGAGTTCGAAGTCGCGGACACGACCGATTCAGCCGAACGTCTCAACCTGAAAACGGCGGTCCTGACGGGTGATCACAGCAGTATGAGCAGTTTGATTTGCCAAGATCTGCATGAGCGTCTATATGATTTCCAGCACCGCTCCACCGAATTATATCCCTACTTCTAAGGTGCCTTCAAAGATCCTCTGCCATACTATATTTTGATTCCGACAGGAAGAGCAGATCTTGTCCATGTCCACGGCGAAGGGAAGACTTCACTAAGCAGGATCTTGGTCTGTTATCACCATTCTCTTTATGTTGAACGTCTGCGTCCTGAAATTGACAGCGAGAGAAATCAGTTTAGATTGCTTGAAATGGAAGAACACTCTACCCACGTTGCAACATTGCGACGTGTCCGGTGCGCATGCTTCAAGTGCGACGAGACATCAGCATATGTCACCTGAAGTCTTACGTAGTGAATTACGGCATCATTGTCTGGTGAACATCGTCCTTACGTATACTGAAGGCGGACAAGGTATTAGTTATTTTGACATCTGAATGCATGATTCATGCATGACTTCATTGGAGAGATGTTTATTTACCCAAGAGAAAAAGACCCAATGAAACACGTGCGGACTTTCTATTGTATATATATAAGGCATGCCTTGTTGTGTGTAGCTGCCTGGCGAGATCCAGTTTTTCGTCGAGTGACTCACGACGGAACGACATATCACATTTATATTCGTGCGCAGTTAGTTTCTTCAAGCTTTAAAGTTTTCCAGTTTGCCAGGGTTCCGATTCGTTGTGCGATAGATGGATCTTTTTATTTTTTTTATTCATGTATGTATCTATACTCTTTCGAGACATGGACAGATATATATAAAGACAACACTTGGTGAAAAAAAATTGCTCTACGTGAAATGTCTTTACGGCGAGCTTACGTGCTGTCGTTGAAATGTGCATCTCATGAGAGGCCTAATGTCTGAAGGAAGAGTTGAAGAATGTTATCGTCGATGAAGTGCTTGTTACAACACGAAATAATACGGCCGCAGCTTTCATTTGCATATAAAAATGATCGAGCTTCTGAGATTGCCCAAATATACCTAGATTGTCTCCGTTAGTTACGCATAGAGATGTAGTTGCTTCCAGTTGGAGACCGCTTTCTTTTATTGATATTCAACATTGTTTGGTTACATGTTGGGCGTTTAAATTGCACTGTTGCGATGTCTCGTGGGCATTTATCGTGAAGCTGCTGCGCGTAGAATGTGTTTCTTCGTGAGTATTTAGAAATGTACTTGCGATGCCTTTCGTTTATGAGTGTAGCATGTATTGTCTGACAAATTTGCTCTAAATGCTGGCGTCAATCATGATGATTGACCACGCAAGGGGCAAGCATTGCATCTGCAAATTTAGATTTAGAAGAGAAGTTTTCACGCTAAGCCCATGTATTTCCAGACATGAGCGGGGCCACCTAGACCCTGAGACTCAGTTGATCATATCTTCGGCGATTTTCGCAAATCGATCGAGTTTCAGCATTTCTAGAATATTTATAGGAGCGTTTCGCTTACGCTTCGGTCATTATCACGCAGAACATGCTCCTCCAGCACGTACTTTAGAACAATGTTTAAATTCTTCGGCCTTGAATTCCAAGTTCGTAGGATTGCCGATCAAATTAAAGGCATATCCCGACAGTTTCAAAAGAAAGGTGGTGTTACCGCTATTCGACGCGTAGAACGCCGTTCTGATTGACCTATCGCAACTAAGTCCCGAGGAGAATCTGATTGACGAGGGTCCGGAAAGCGTGCAGACACGTCCGTCTCACCAATTAGTAACGCAGATCTTACCTGTTGTCGGAAGCCAGCACCGTGCAGTATTAAAGAGGTCGTTACTATATGTCACGCCAAGGAGTGAGCATCTGAAAGACTAGGGAGAATTTGTTTAGTCTGCGCCGGAGCGGCTATAAAGAAAGGAGTATTCGTCACATGGTTACTTACAAGAATGCAAGAAAGACGTCCGGCAATTGAAGGGAGGTTTCAATTCATTCTTCGGGGCTCATATCAGATCAGGGAGATTATCGTGGCAGTTGTTGAGAAGATGAAAGTACATCCGTATCTACAACATTCCGAGACGAAGAATGAATCGGACGACATCAGTTAAAGTCTCACCACAAGAGCGTCTGTACATCGAATGAGAAGACAATTACTGAAGAGGTTGAGCGACACTCCCATTAAGCATCGAGCACGGGATAACGGTGACGAGCGAGTGTAGAGATTCGTCAACTTATCAGGTCGATCATTCTGGCTCTATTGAGGCCGGTTCCACCTCGCAAATCTGGAGTTGATCGACGGTCCTCTACAGGGATCCAACATTGTGACTACTTCCATTATTATCGCCCGTTACATTCCCGGTTCGGCGTCACGCAGGTTATTGGTCAAAGAGAATCTGCCAGTGACCATCGTAATCACGATCGTTTCTTAAAGAAGGAAAATTGTCGAGGTCCGTCTTTCACCACTTCAGCATCGAGTTGCCGTTTCGGGAGCAGCGGAGTGTCAGCCACCGCTCCTGCTGATCCCGTTCTACCGCACATCTGGCATACATGACAAGGATTATTAATCGACGAGGAAATTTTCCAGCTATCACGACACCGCCTTCGGCGCGGATTCACACCGAGGGAACGCCATGCAGAGAGCTGCTCGAGGCCCAGTACTGTAAGCTTCTTGGCTACGAGTTGCACAGGCAGTCGAGTTACTCATCATCACCTTCTTTCGGTGTGTTGGTGGGATGTCGTCTGACGAGAAGAAGCCAACGTTCTTCGTTGAATATGCTGCATGATACGGGACGAAGAATCTGCGGAAAAGAAGCCCGAGTATAGCGTTGCCGTGGCCCGTTCTCGTAGTTTGCCGCAAAATCGCCATCCTTGGGGATGGCGACGTCTACTGCTGAGTTCCAGCGGGAAATTAAATTGCCAAATTACAGATGGAAACGATACGTTTTGTTTGTACTGATACAGCCACGATTTTCACTGTCTAGGCCAAAGACGGGTGAGGAGGCTAGGCGTTGAAATTATCTTCGCAAATGGGGAAGCGTTGCTGAGTATGGATCGTGGTCGTGACTACGGAAGATTGTCCTTCCGTTCTGAGGAAACGACAAATTGTATTCGTGAATTCAGCTGCGCTGCTTGAGAGGGAATGCGTATACGCTTACCATATCGAGTCGTGGCCTATAGATACTGAGTATGTACGAAATCCAAACGCCTAATTGAATGCCCTGATGCACTTATATCCTTAATACAGAATGCTAGAGCGGTCGATGTTGCCGCCTTCGAATTAATCGAATTTTCTTCATATCGCTGATCGGTGCGTGAGGTCATCTAAATTTCGCGCGGGTGAGTATGTGCGCATCTCCAAAGATCGTCACTTGCGAAGAAGTATATGCCGTTCACGGGACGAGGCCGTGGACGAATTCACAGGTGTGTCTACCTACCACCTAGATATGGTGAGAAAGAGCCTGGTCTCCGGCTCTTATGAGGCAGAACCAGTGCGTTTCGGCCGAAAACAGACCTGATCGTGGAGAAGATTTGGCATGATGCGCTCCTATTTCCGGCTGCTGCCACGATTTCCGCACACAGTTGGGCGCCACGCGAAGGATTCGGAGTACAAAGAGATGAAGAAAAATTTTCGCCGAGGTTATTTGCCGCGGGCTTCCTGTAAAGGGCAACATCGCAGCGAAGTTTTGTCATTTTATTCAAACATTTTGACAGGAGTACATAGCTCACGACGAGATTTATCCTGCATAATGAGGTTTTCCAATCAGTCGCTTGGATGGCTACGTCTGGTGCCATCTCGAAGGCATGGACTCGCTGATGATGCATCTGTTCATTGTAGAGCAAGAACGCAGATAGCGCCCAGTTCCGTTCAAATTTATTATCTGCTCGATAGCTCCTTTGACATAGCTGCGTATTGCCAGTAGCGGATGCGTGATCACTGGATGAACTTTGTCTCCTTGTTCAGCTGATGCGTAATTTCGCAGGCTCGCGTGCGACATGCTGACGCCGATGGTGATCACGCAGACAATTGTGAATTAATGATGGTGGCGAGAGCATTGATTTCCCGACCAGGCGAGCGTCACCGCCACGATGGCGGATGCACCGTCGTCAGCATACCACATATATAGACATTGCGTAAATCACAGCAGGGTGTCGCGAGCACAAGTTTGAATCATGCGCGCGCGAACATGCGATGCTACGAAGACGATCATGTTGAAGGCATCTGCTGATGCGCCCATACCGCAGACAGATGATGGCATGACGTACGCAGTTTTAACCGCATGCAGGAGTAAACACTTGGCCTGAATTGCACATACATTGTTTACCACATGAACAACGGTAGTCTGGGGAGGCATTGTTGTATTCAGGGGATAGAGCGTCGGGTTGCTGTGCAGCGGTAGATAGGTCGATGAGCCGCCTTCGCGGCAGAGGTCGGAATCGCATAAAAGTTTGTCGTCCAGCGATTCAAATTAAAACATGCGATCAAAAACAGGTGAATGGAGCGCACGAGCCTGCGCAGGAGCGTCGGACGCAGCTTCGACCCCGTGAGACGCCAGCATTGTCGAGGCTCGGGACTTGTAAAATATCACGCGGTTGTTATGAGACGATGACTGCAGCTGTCAACACCCAAAACAGGTTTGCGGCTCAGGTTTGTAGCCAGGTTTGCAGTTTGAGGTTTGAGGTTTGAGGCGCCTGCCGCGACCATCTGCAATGAGCACGTGACGCGAGGGTGGACTCGCCGAGCTCCGATTGGTCACTACGTCCCATGCCCTGTCATTGGCCCCGGGATGGGAGAGTAGGGAGAGATCTACCTGCAGCCACCAAACAAATGTCTTAGCCACCCTGTAAACAACGCCTAGCAGGTTGCTGGTATTGTACTACTTTGTTTTGCCCGCAAGTTTTCAGTGCGTAAGCTTCAGTAAGTTTCCAGAAGTCACAATAAATTATTTTTTCAACCAGGTACATAAAAGTAGCACTTGGGCCGGTAGGATGAGCATTCATCCAGTTGCGTATAACAATTTAATATGGATAGGGACGCATCGCTTACTGTACACAGTTACACAAGCGATGAAACTAAAGTTAATGTGATATGTTGTGCGCTCTGGGTATTAATATGACAAATTGTTGATATTGCAGATGCGTCGTTGTGGTACCACTAGTCATTAAGACATTCCAGTGGTAATTGATGAATTACGACTTGGTTACGCATTTATTTCTGTTTTAAAACAAAATTATAAAACATGTCTTCCTTTCATTTAATTTTCACGTGGTCATTGTTATTAACGGTCATAATCGATTAAAATTCGAAGAAATTGCGAATTTACTGCATATCATTAAAATCGGCTTTCGATTTCGATGAATCTTCTGGGTGTATGTTGAGTATTTTCAACGTTTACCATTTCACTTAATTTGTTGTTTCATTTTCTAGAGCTGATGATTCAGTTTCTAGAATATAAATTTAGCGACTCTAAAATCTCGCCGAGGCAATCTTCTTTTAAAGATTCGCCAAGTTTTGGTATTTTATTCTTTAATTGAGCTCATATGCTCATATAGGTTAACTTTAACTAAATTTAAAAAGAACGTAAAATTGTACTGGGTAGAAAGTTGTATTCTTTATTCTTCGACTTGAATTTGTACAGGCAAAATTTAGAAAATCGTTTTTTCTGAATGCGTGCATTTTTCAATGAATACAAAGAAGTATTTATTTATTTATTTGTTTATTTAGTTGAAATAATTTAGCAATCCTTGGGAAGGACATGCTATAAAGGAAACACACAAAAATTCAATAAAATAATCTGCACAGCAAGGGAAACGCAGCAAGAAATGTAGTCATGTTTCGCTTAATGGCTGCTGATAAGAACGAAAATCCATTGTAGTTAATCTCGTTGATGATGCGGCTTGCCATCATTCCACACTGCTGTTTTGGGGAAAGAAGAAATACAAAGTGGTACAGAAACGGTCAATTCCAGAGTGATTATGACGATGTGAAGAAATGCGGATTGCAGGGTGTTTTGACTGAGAGAGCAGAGAAATCTGATGAAAAAGGCATAAGAAGAAAAGCTTGTACGGCCAGTTCGAAGGGCTTGTTTTTAATAGTAGAGGCTGTAATGCCGAGAATAATTGCAGTAATAAAGGCGACATTGTTTTATTTATTTCAGTGACTAAATATTTACGGTATTCGATGTACTGTTTTGCCGAATGAATTGGTATGTAGCCTTTTGTCAGAGCACCAGTGTGTTTTAGGAATTTAAAGATTTAATGATGATAACGACTGAATATACTTTGTTTATTTTAAATATCTAAGTATTTGAGGAAACAGATTCTCACAATGTTGGAATCACAGTTATGAAAGAGAGTCTTTCCCAGATGAGTTTGCATTTAGAGGGCTAAGCTATGAGCCAGGCTGAGCACCAGAATGATTAGTGAGGTTGCATGCTATTCCTTTCGTTAGAAATTTGTCTGTATATATCGCAAATGTCTGTAAAATGGTTGATTTTATGTAGGGAAATACATTGCAAGTCATTGATATATTAAGAAAGTATCCAAAAACGGAAGGAGCCATCATTAAGAAATAGAAGTTGGAATCACGAGGTTCACGACAGTACTGAGATTCTGTCAGAAAGTTGTCTTTGATCCATGAATGATAGGTTTCATCTAATTTACATGGGCAGCTTTACAGACGTTTATGTGGGGGCCTGTCGCTTTGCGAAATCAAGAAATATAACATCACCTGGGAATCAAAGTCAAAGAAAGATGAATACAGTTAACTTGCTGGGCCACGGTGACTTAGGACGGAAAATTCAATTGATTTAGTTTAATTACCTGCAGGGTTTTAATTAATAAATTCAGCATTGCAAAGTAGCACTGTCTCCTTTGTGTACAGGTTTGCCACATATAAACGTATAATTGAAACAAAAAAATAAACATAAACTCCACCATGACCTCTCATCTGAACACACCCTGTTAATGTGTAGAAAAGAAATAACAAACGCTAGTTCGGAGTATTGCGGGAGGAAGCAGGTTCTTCACAATGTCTCAGCAGCCGCGGGGGAGCAGCGCTTGGTGCTCCCTTGTTTTGTGGTTTCACTGTTTGGCGCAGTGTTAGCAAGAACACAAAGACCAATCGACGATATCGGTCAAGGTCACGATAGGCCACTGTTTTG
>JAZHYW010025079.1:0-32514 GCA_037355805.1 Ixodes ricinus | reverse complement strand
TTTCAAGCTTGGCCGGGGAGGGGGAGGGGGGGTAATTCTTCAGGAAAGAAAAATAGCCCTGAAGGCCCACGTTGCGTAGCAACATTTGTCCGCCATAGATCATAAATTGATTTCGCATTGTGTGCTGCTCGTGAACTCGCCATTTTGCAAGTGCCATATTTAGCTTTGAATAGTTTATGTGACACTTTTTGACAATATATGATGAGGCAGGAAAGTAAAATAACGCTACTCCGAGAACGTGCTGGTATTTTAATTAAACCGGGGGATTGTCGATTTTCAGGACCATTATAAGAATTAAAGCTCGCGCTTAAATTATTTTCTGGCCTATTATTCATGACCAAAAACAATTCCTCGAGTTTGGAACAATCGAAGCGTACTGCAGTGAGAAGTACAAGCGGGCAGGCGTTCCTTCGAACTGGAAAGGCCGAGCTTGGCAAAACGAGAGCGTAAAAATAGAACAAAACAAATGCTCTAAAACGTTCTGGAAATAGAAAAAAGAAAATACTTTTTATGGGCGGGGTGGGGCGGGGGAATTGGCCTAGAAGGATTGGCGGCGGCTTTGGAAGTTTTGCCCATCGTCGAAAGTCACGACTTCAATAGTATCATATGCTTTAACCACAAATAATGTAATTTTCCATTAATTTCTTAGATCAGCCAAAAAACTTTTAATTGACTTTAGAATATTTTTACTCTGTAACCATCATTTTAGGTTACGGGCATGCAGCAGCGAAGGTTAGATGTTGAAGCGCATGAGGTTTGACAATTACTCCTGCTGCGTAAAAGGTCATGCATCCGAGGTGTGTCCTTGCGCAAGACACGCGTGCTTGTAGCCTAGTATTGAGATCGTCGTACAGGAGATTAACATAAGAAACAGGTGGAAATAAAACTGAAAACGAAACAACAATTAGAGGAAATGAAGAATCGACAACATGAGGCTCTTGTGGTGTAAGCCATTTGCTGTACTCCGGCCATGTGAACGGGGCTTGCAGCCGCGGGATGCCTGTGGGCCGCGTGTTTGAGACCCCTGCCCTAGATAGCGCTTCAAACGACGGGTGGCGGACTTGAGCAGGAGAAAGAGCTGGAACTCCTTTCCGCGAGAGTCCCACGACCGAGGTGATCTCATAACGTCGGCTATACGGAGAGAAACAGTAGGAGAGGAGGAGATGAGAGCGTGTGAACACGTCCGAATGCCGAGCTCTGATTGGGAGAATAGTGGTAGACGCAAAGTCTAACTGTCTTTGTCTCAACCACTGATTTCTCTCCAATGAGAACGAGCAAGAGTGTCGTCTGCTCCTCGCGCAAGGTCTGGCTTTCGAACGCCGCACGCCGACGTCCTGAATTCCAGCATCCAACCCTGAGCGACGAGCAGACGGCTCTCTGATAAGGAGACAGTGGGTAGAGAGAAAGGTAGCTAGACTTTGCGTGCATTCCTTACCCTTTTAATCACAGATCGGCTCTCTGGCGCCACTGGACACTATATCCTCATTTCCTTCAGTTTATTTCAGTATTCGCGTCTCCAGCTCGTTGCTCGCCCTCCCGCGGCGGGAACGGGAAGCGCTCTAGTGAGGTCCCCCTGTTCTCCTGCTCAGCGGGCACGGCGGAACTGCTCGCAAGTAGGGCTCGCGAAATTACATTTCCGAATGCATGCGGCAATTGGCATTGTCCCAATGTAGTGCTGCAGCCGGTATGGGATTGTACTTTCCTAGAGGGATTTAGTATTGCCGTATAGAAGCAAACGCAATCGCTGTGCGTTTACGTGAGACTTGAGTGCTCCGCATGCGTTCCGTCGCCAAGCGTCAATCTGAGACTGCAATGTTGGGCTCCGCGCACGCGCAGTGCGAGACACGTAACGCTACCGAGAACACAAAGTGCTTGCGTTCGCTCCTATACGCAATAGTAAAACTCACTTTTGTTCCACCGGTTTCCAACACTAACGAAGCGTGCTGCAGCGAGGAAACGTGCAAGCGCGAAGGCGTTCCTTCGAACAGGGAAGGCCCAGCTTGACCAAAGGACCCCGCGTAAAAATGAAAGAGACAATGTTCTGCAAAGTTTTGCAATAAACAAAACCACGAAAACCCTTTTTTTTCTTTCGGGGGGGGGGTGGTTTGGAAGGATGGGTGGTGATTTCGGAAGTTTTGCCGATTGTCCTAAGTCGCGACTTTGATAGCATCATATCCGTTTGCCACAATTAATTTAATTTTACATGAATTTCTCAAATTAGCTAATATGTTTTATTGATTTTAGACTATTTTTACTCTATAACTTCTGAATTAAACATGCTGCAATTAGCACCAGCGATGATAGTTTGCAGACACTTTTGATAGCCATACTTCTTCGCGCGTTTGAAATTAGGTACTCAGCAACAAATTATATTGGAGTTTGAGAAACTGAATTTTTCAAGCTTTACTATAAATTTTATATTATTCATATAAACAACGGCAATGCAGACCCCCAATAAATGTCACGATAACCGAAATACGTCATTTAACCATATAAGTATTTCCAGAAAGGTCACATTTTGTGTTCCTTTTAGCATCTCCATAACTCTGACATCGTTGCCAAGATAGACAAACAGTCAAACACTGGATGCAATATAAAAAATCGACGCGTCGTAGCGTTGCTTTGAAAACATAGGCACACACACACACGCGCACACACGCGCACGCACGCAGCACACACACACACACACAGACACACACACACGCTCGCTCCTGCAGTCTGACTCGGATTCCGTCTTTGGGTTTTTATATTGAGACCAGCGTTTCTTAACTTATATGTTTTGAGAACATATTCTAAACTCATGACCGGTGCCGATATTGTGTAAAATTTGTACTGATTTTGTTCTTCTTGAGCTGGGAGTAAGGTGAAAGCAATTAATCATCTAAATACCCCAAAACCCATTCAAAGGCCCGCAGTTTAATATTTCGCATGACAGCTATCTGAGTGAGAAAAGGCAGCAAGGACACACAAATACCAGCACAGATTTAATCAACAAATATAATATTCCATGTTACCTGTAAGGTGTGCGAAAGACGCTGTCTTTAAAAGGACACTGAACTCGAAAATATTTTATGTGCCTGGATCGCACACTTATGTCCAAAAATAAAATTTCCGCGAATAAATACTTTAGCTCAATAATTACTCTGTTAGAAACATCTTGAGTTATGAAAGAATCCGAAATGAACGCTTATACGGAGAAATTAAGTCCGAATTCGAGGTTAGTTCCGGTTTTGTTCCAGAAATAAAACGTGTGTCCTGGCATAAAAAATAAAAAAGGACATTGAACACAGTTGTTGTTCTAATAATAAAGTGGTAACCTTCTCTCATAACACCCCAGCTTCCTCGTACAAGCAGGAATATATTGTGTCGCTAAGTTTAGCCTAGACAGGCTCAGCAACTGGTATACCGGTACGCACCTCCGATCCTTACTATAACCGCCATTTTAAAAAACGAGTGGCGCCACCTATAGTGAATTGGAGTTGCGAATACACAGGTTGCTGGAGACAATTTCACCGCCTCCTGCTGGCGCCCACTGCAAAACAACAAAGGAAACGTCTGCATTCCGCTGGGGCAAAACAAATTATATGGTGGGAATGGGATACCGCAGAAAAAAGTATAGAATCATCACCCAGTTGTCAAACTCCCTTAGGGAAGAGGAAGGCCTTTTTTCATTTTTTTCTTCCTTAAAAAGACACTGACACGCCCCCAATTTTTTAAAAAAAGGTGGCCAGGTGATCTATTATGTTGCGAGGAGGCTACAGAGTCACGTATATTTTTAGTAAAGCCAAAGACTTGAACTGCTCGAAACCTAAACTGAAACCTGAGCACCGAAGCTCATGGCCGCATCACGTGGACGCTGTTTACCGAAGAGGGAGGACTGTAGAGGATAGAATTAGTTGCCGGAAGTCACGTGGTTACACCTGAGCGCGTTTTGTTTTTCTCCGCTAGTCTGGCGCGTGAAGCAGACGACGACGAAGTTGCGTGCAACCTTTTATCGTGCGATTGTTTCGCACTTCTATCCCTTCCGTTCGATGTTCTAGGCTTGAAGATCGATTGGCCGGTACCACGAACGACAGTTCCGTAGTAATGGCCCAACTTCGCGGCAACGTTGGCTCGTCGTGCGCCGCCATCGCATCGTCCAACCCGCGGTAGTTCGCCATATAGAGAATGACGCAGTACACCTACTTCCTGTCATCTCTGCATGTTTTTGTTTTATTTCGATCACCGTATTTGCAGTTTCTTGGAGGCCACAAAAACGGGGTTCTAATTCGTTTCTATTTATAATATTGAATGTTGTGGGTCATCTAATGTGCACAGATAATCCACAACTCTAAATATATTTTGTACACATAGTTTGAGTGGCACATGACATGGGAGAAAAATAAAGCACGACTGAACACTGCCAATACTCGACCGGCAATTCTAAGGCGGAAAGAAAACGAATTTCGAGCAGCTAATTTTGTTGTTTGCAATTGGGTTCTAATAAATAACCAAAAAAAAAGTTTGGCAGAGACATTTACGACAGTTTACGCGTCGTGAGAATCCGAAAACATTCCTACACGAAGCGTATTCCTGCCAGGAGCGACCACGTCTTCCTTCCGGCGATGGCATCACGCTCCCCCACTGCGCAGGTGCGGTAAGCCCAGCCGGCTTCACGACGGCTTCCGTGACGAAGCATTGCGTTGCTGTGCTTTTCTTTGTGTTTATTTCTTAAGCTCGTCCGCTTTGACCTTGAGCGCACACGCCGGTTTCTTTGACGAAGCATCTGCGTTGCTGTGATTTTCTTTATGATTTATTAAAAATGGGAATTTAAATGCCGTTTTTCAGCTACAGACGGTTAAAGACAAAGGTTAGAGACAACGCCGGCTTCGCTCCTTGGGACAGTTAATGCTTTCGTATTAAAACTTCGACGAGCATAAGTATCCTGTCAGTATCTCTTTACGCCTGACACCTAACGTTCAAAGTGCCGTCTGGAGACTCCCAAGTAGGACACGATGTCGGGCAGTCGCGCGTCAAAACTGTCCGATCCGACGTGCGAACTGTCGGAACGACGTTCGGAGGCGAGTGTTCTTAGTCGCAGTGGAGCGTCGGACGGGGACTCTGCCAACACCAGCTAGAATAACGAAAGCCTCCACATTGCCTCCTCTCCCTTCATGGAACGTCATCAGAGTCGGATGGCGCTAACTCGGCTGTTGGGCCCGAGCCCGACCTTCGACGCGCTGATTGAACACGAGCCCCAGACGAACACGCACACAACACTCGTGCCCTATCTCATCTCTCGACCGATCTGACTGTGATGACGGTGCGTAGGCCTTCTGTCTAGGCGGTGTTGGTTCTGTCCGGCAATGGCATGCGACGAACCTGCCAGATATTCGCCACACTGCTGTCCGATTTTCGGAGGGCCGCAGCCAATGGCAGCACGGATGGCCCGAACGTTATGTTGTCACGTGCCTTTCAGACCGATCGGAAGAGGAGGTCCTACGTGGCCCTAGAAAGTGAATGTGGCGGTGCTCGGCACGTCACGCTGCACGCGAGTCCGTCGTTGTGAAGGAAACGGACACCATCGAGTTTTCCCGAGAGCACAAAACGAGATGATGATTTCACGCGTCCATAGCAACTAGGCATTCTGGAACCTATCGAGACCGTTGAGACACGAATATACTCCGTTTCACCTCACGGTGGACAGCAGCGGACGCTTCGAGCCATCTTAATGCCGTGTGAATGTCACGTGAAATTCTGAAGAAACGCAGCCTGGCGCAGGGTGCGTGGTCCCGTGATTTGTACGCAGTACTTGACTCGCTGGGATGGCTCCTAAGGTCCGATGCGGTCCATCGTGAATAACTCATGTTGAACAAAGAAGTAACGTCACGTAAAATGTTCAGACAGGCATACTTTAATGCAATATTTTTTTTTTCAGGTCAGAAAAGCCGCAAAGGGCGAGGGGAATAATAATTTTTTTTTGGTTTCTAGTCTAGGTGGCGCAAGCTATCGCCCGTTATATATACCGCCATTACAATTCATACGTCCATCCAGTAGAAGGATACCCAGAACTGGGCGGAGCTGAGCGGAACGACGCGTCGGAAGCATGTGTGTCGAACTGTCGAGTGCGGCGAGTCGAAGCAGCCATCTTTCCGACAGTTGGCAGATCGCGATTAAGCGAGAAGCACAATCACAACACGCCGGAGGCATCTGAGAGATGGCTACTTCACGATTGACTGTCTTGACTTGGATTGGATTGCCTTGGCCAGCTAGACTATCAGTTAGGTCTAATTATAATAGAAGCCAAGATGATCACTTTAATCAGCCAAAGAATACATATTATACCGTGCCCCAAATAGCAGCCAAATTCTAGTAGGGCCAAGAAAACCCAGATTATTTTTTTATTTTTTTTTCTGTAGTCAGTAACACGTACATTAACTATTTTAATAAGTTGTACCACACGGCTCTCAAGCCTCTCGTGAAAGTTAGTACCGTCATATCGACGTCAGTGCGCTGTACGTGGAACTTAAGTTTTGGGGTGTATTCTATGGGACAAAGAGTGTAGTAATACACTTTGTTTCTAGAGTGTATCTGCAGCGGCGTGGGGACGGCAACACCTGACGTCGTGCGACCGCGGTGACTGGAAGGCAGGGACCAAACATACAGTTTTTCCACGGCCCTTGCTTTCAGCGAGCGAGTGCTTCAGCTCACAAAGTAACTCCCGCCGCGCAAAAACTCGGTTTCGTTTCAGAGCATGACGGCATGGCTGGTACCCGGCACGCTATAGCGTCGGAGCGCCCGCACACACCCGCGTCTATCGTTGAAAATATTTAAAAAAAAAGACGGGAGACGAGACCCACGAGACGACGAGAATGCGAAACGTGAGACGGCGGGAAAAGCATGCAAGGCCGGATGGACAATAGATGCAGGGTACTTTGCGTCGAGCGGCCGCTTGCGCCACATAACACAGGCAAGCTCAATTACGGTACTCAGTTTAGTTTTGATTTTGAAAGGTGACCGAAATTGACTTCTTGGCACAGGCATGGCGCAGATTACCCATATTTCGGCAAAATGTAGCAGGGTATATCAGGGTTAGCCCCTTGGCTCACTTTGGCGCAATTGGCGCAGCAATCACATCACTGCAATTTAAAAAAAATGCACCAGCTGTAGCCAACGCTGTACAAAATCGTAACGCGATAGGTTAAGAAAGTGATTTTTGCGGTCGATTTAAAAAGCCTGCTCGCTATTTGGGACACGGGATATATAGATAGTGTCATATTAGTAGGCGACTACTACAAATGTTTCGACAACATTTTACTTTACGAAAGTATTAGTGTCTCGAAAAGTCGCCGGTGTCGTTGCTTTAGCTCTCGAAACGCTATAGTCCGGTAGCGGGTTGCGAAGATTGCAAACGCGCTACTAAAATGAAAACGTTGCTCCGCTAAGGTAGATTTAGCGGAGGTATTAGTGGAGTGCGGATAGCGTAGCGTAAATGGCAAAACGATCTACTGAAACTCACTGTTACTGTTGCAGATTGGCCACGCCGCCACAAGCACGATGGTGCTTGTCATATTATCTTTCCACCTTCTCTATCTCCTTTCCCTCTCGCCTTCCCCTCTCCTGTCTACCATGATATAAAGCACAAACTGCACAGGAATAAACGTTGTTGGTTACCAGTCGGTATCGCCATGTTTCTTGTGGCGTCGTAACAGTGGCGACGACGATGCGATAGTATATCTTCCGCTGCTCTGCCCGGCAGATATGGTCAGCTATGCAAGTCCGCCGCAGTTCGACGAAGCCGTCGACAAATGGCCCGCCTACCAAATCCGACTGGAGGCGTTCTTTGAAGGCAACGGGGTGACGGATGTGAAGAAGAAACGCGTTTTGCTCGTCGCAGCGCTGAGTAGGAACACCGTGGACGTCATCAGCGGACGCTGTTCTCCAGCAAAGGTGAATGAACTTCCGTAAAGCGAAGTGGTCGACCTTCTGCAGCAACATTTTTCGCCAAAACTGAACGAAAAGGCCCAGTCGTACAAGTTCTTCTCGCGCAACCAGCTGCCTGGGGAACCGGTAAGAGACTTCGTTGTGGCCATCCGACAAATAGCGGACACGTGCAACTTCGAGGACACATTGGACCGGAAGCTGAAAGATCGGATAGTCTGCGGCCTCCAAAATTCAACGGTGCGTCGGCAACTTCTGGCCAAGCCGTTCTTGACCAGAACCGAAGCCGAGGAAATCGCCGTAGCAGCAGAAATGGCGGAAGAAAATGTCAAGGAAATGCAACGCGCCACGATAGAGGATGGGGGCGTGCACGCCGTGGGGAGCAGGACGGCAAGGCAGAAATTTCGGGGAAACTGAGTCGCCGGGTTCCAGGTGTGGCAGAAAGGGACACCAGCCGGACGCGTGCCGTTTTCGGTCAGCGCAATGCTACAACCGTTGCCAACGAGGTCATATCGCCAAGGCTTGTTTCCGTCGCACCGACAGACCAGTCACCGCGTCAACAAGGCCAACCCAACAGCACGTCAATGCACTGGCCCCGCGGGGTGAGCAAGAGTGGGATACCAGCACCGAGGTCCTGTTCATGTTGGGGGCGTCAATGGAACACGTCGGGCACATCGAAGCCACTCAGCCTATTGCGCGTACCTTCGACTGGGGGAGGGGGGGCGTGCCTGTCAGAATGCGACTAGATACGGGTCTCCTGTGTCGGTCATCACGTGGCCTACCTACATGCAGCATAAGGCTGCGTGGCCGAGCCTCCAGGATTCTCCTCTGAAGTTGACTTGTTTCCTCGGAAAACTACCACTGCGCGGGCAGCTGAAGCTCAAGGTGGCATTGGGAGACCAATCCAGGGATGGAACACTGACTGTCCTGGGGTGCTCCGGGCCTAACCTCTGTGGACGCGACCTCATACATGCATTCGACTTGCTGGAGATACCGGTACTCAGCGTAGCAACAGAAGGTGAGCCTTCGGCCTCCAGTTTCGTGGACAAGGTCAATCTCAAGGGTTTGTTAGACGAATTCGCGGAACTTTTCGAGCCAGGACTGGGCCTCATTCAGGACCGCCTGCCCACCTTCAGCTTCAAGCGGACGCAGCTCTGAAGTGTTGTAAAGCGCGTCAAGTGCCATACGCATTACGCTCAAAGGTAGAGGCAGAAATTGACCGGCTAGCGGAAACGGGCGTTATCATCCCAGTTCCGCATTCCGATTGGGCAGCGCCTGTTGTGCCGGTAGTAAAGTGTAACGGTAGCATCCACCTGTGCGGAGATTTCAAGATCACGGTTAATCAAGCATGTCGGAGTGAGCAGTATCCGCTTCCGCGAGTGGAAGATATTCTTGCAACGGTGAACGGAGGCGAAGTTTTTACCACGATCGACTTACGCGACGCGTACAATCAGCTCCCTTTAGATAAGGCACCTATGCTACTCACGGCCTTGAGTACGCAGAAAGAGCTATTCTGCTTTACTCGCCTGCCGTTCGGCATCGCATCAGCACCAGCGTTGTTCCAGCGGCGTATGGAGTCGATTCCTCAAGGCCTATCGAGAGTCCAGGTCTATCTGGATGACGCCATTATCGCTGAGAAACATAATGACTGCACTATACTTCGGAAAGTATTGCAAAGATTTCGCGAGTCGGGGGTACGGTTGCATTCCGGGAAGTCCAAGTTTCGACAGACCGAGGTGGGCTTTTTGGGGCACCGAATTAGCAATCTGGGGGTGCAAGCTAAGACAGAAAACATTGATGCAATCCTACAAGTTAATGCGCCCCGAACAGTAGCCGAAGTAAGGTCTTTTGCAGGGCTGGTGACTTACTACCACAAGTTCCTTAAGAACGCGTCCTCGATCATGGCGCCGTTGTACGAGATTCTCCGCGCGGAGGCAAAGTGGGAATGGGGACACAGGCAGCAACGCGCGTTTGCGAGGCGAAGACCTAACACAAAGAAGCTGACTTCTTGGCGCATTTTGACCCAGACAAGCTGTTAATTCTTGAGCGTGACGCGTCACCAATGGGTATTAGCGCCGTACTGTCTCACGATGTTGGCCAGGGGGTCCTGCGCCCCATAGGGTTCCACTCTCGCACACTCACAGCCGCCGAGCGGAATTATTCACAGCTAGAGCGGGAGGCCCTCGCTTTGGTGTTCGGGGTGCCGAAATTCCGAACATACCTCTTGGGAAGGTGCTTCACGCTCGCGACTGACCATAAAACCTTGCAGGGTTTGTTTCATCCTGATAAGGCCGTACCGGCGATGGCCGCGGGGCGGATCTAACGGTGGGCTCTGCTGCTGGGGTCCTACGACTACGTCATCCAGCACAAGGACGGCAAGGCCAATATTCCGGCCGACGCACTCAGCCGGAGTCCAGTGACTGGATCAGTAACCCCTGAATCGGCGGAAGAGGTGGATGGCTGTGAGTATGTTCTCCTCACTGAAAGCCTCAACGATGACGTCTTGTCGGCTAAGCAGTTGGCCGTTTTGACGGGCGGAAGATGATGGTTTCGCAAAGATGCAGAAGTGGGTACAGGAAGGCTGGCCCTCTCGTCTAGCACAAGAGGACAGCCGTTTAAAACCCTACTTTGACAGGACAGACGAGATGACTGTTAGTCATGGGCTTTTGTATTGGGGCCATCGCATGGTTGTGCCGGAAGTTGCCAGACCAGCAATGCTACGACTACTGCATGACACACATCAGGGAATGGGATCCATGAAGACGCTAGCTCGCTCAATGCTGTGGTACCAAACAGTTACAATAGGGTGGCTACAGCGGAGCCGACGTCTGAAAACGACACGGAAAATTTGGCAAATGCACATAGCAACCCCAAAATTACAATGAAAGTGCACCGAGCAAGCCAGTTTTACCTCTTAAATATTCAAGGTGTGTACTCCTGCAAAACGAAAATAAGAGCAAAAATCTTGCCAAGTCAACTTTCGGCGTATTCGCAGACGACCAAGTTAGCGACGCCCTTAACTTGTGGCGCCACCTTCCGACGTGGGCAGCGATCAGACGACGCATTCCGTTTTAGCGGATGACAGTATATTTCCCACAGGGAGAAGGAGCGCCGTGCCGATGCACTTTTGTCGCTGCTTGATTCGCTACATCGGATCGCAGCGTCATCTGAGGCATATTTCAGCTGAGTGAGCGAGGTCGGTTCACAAATTTGTAGCAGCTATGAGTTTCACGCCCCGGCGAGTTATATTCTCGGGAAAATTAGAGACTGCAACAACAGTCGGATCGAAACGGAGGGGCGGCTTACTTGCTGTTGTCGCCCACTGCGTCTTCAGCCTTCCCTGGCGGCGTGCCTTGCTTGTGCGGCGTGTGGCTGAACGCCCCTCCTATGGGCAGGGGGCGGCCTGTGGACTTCTTCGCCGGGACCTGTGCGCCGCCGTTGACGGTGTCCGGGCGCTGGACAAGAGAACACACGGCAAAAATGAAGGCCATGTGGCACAGAAAGACAGACCGAATTTTCATTTAAGGTTGACAAATGTGCAGTATATGCGTGATGTAAAAATTAAGTAGCGCAAAGGTTAGACAACGGACAAAGGACAGGTCTAACCTTTGCGCTACTTAATTTTTACATCATGCATATCCAACTAGCCAACCTCAATATATTAGTGCATTATATGCGTTCTTCGCGCAATCAGCACGAAGCCCAATGAGATAGGCTGTACGTAAAATTCCTGCAAGCTACCATCATCGTGCCATACGGAGTTGTCATATCGGAGGAATTCTGCCATCTGTGGACTCAGAAAATCTGCGTTCAACTCTGTTTTCAGGATTTTAGGACAATGTATTAGTGCATTCAATGAATTTCTGTTTAGCTTTGGTACAACGGAGAAAAGAAAGATGGTGACAAGATTGTGGAAAATAAATTGCCAGCAACGATGTTGCCAAGAACCGTCCCTAAAGCAATCAAACGGGCTATCCAGGTAATTGCACGGTAATTATCGAAGACGCCGTGCGAAGGGCTCTTACGGGAACCGCCTAATATGGCGCAAACTCGATAATTGAACAAACGCGCGCTAGATGGCACTTCTTTTTGCATATGGTGTATAAAAGGCTACGCGCAATGCCTTCTACGCTCTTCCCTGTCACCGCGGCATCGACCACGTGATGGTTCGTTCACACTTGCGGATCCGCGGGCGGAACACGGGGAATTTGACACCGGGCAGCGAAATTGGCTCGACGGCGAGAGCTATCGGTACGAGACCGATTTTTCTTGCGCGGAAGTGGTTTCCGTGCCACTGCAGCCAATCGAAACGCAAGAAGGAAATGACGTTTACTAACGTCACATCCTAGCCGAATCGCCCTAGTTGTCTGGATTGCCGCCGAAATCATCGGAGTTCCAAAGTTGAGCAAGTGGCGCCGTCTCGTGGTAAGGTTGTGTCGGAAGAAATATTAAGCGGTACTAAAGAATTATTCAACGCTCTTCGAGAGGAAGCATCTGAACAACGAATACAGAGCCCACAAAGAAGATCTGTGGAATAAAATTGGCGCTAGCGGTACGTAACCGTGCTGTTTCCGGTTTGCCAGCTATGTTATTATGGCATTTTCGTATCGCCGAGAGAATGTTGGACACTTCCCTCTGGGCACTGTGGGCTGTTAGTTATATTATATCGCGCAGCAGCGAAGTGCTGGCTGCGAGAGCGGATTTTGAACACTGCTCGAGGCTTGCTTCTCTGGTATCCACGAGACACCGGAGCCGCGGAAAAGCGGCGGGCGGCAACAGGTGTGAAAGGCGGACACTTTTTTCCTCGAGCTAGGTCGGTCGGCCGTAAGAGAGCTTTCCGCAAGTGTGAACGAGCCTTTACACTGAAGATTCAGAGAGAGGCAAGGTAGCGCTCTGCACATTCTCCGTCGTCTGCTACAACCGGTTATGTCTGCACCACGGTGGTCTGTACACATCACTCCCGGCATTGTTTGTTGCAATTATCTCGAACTTTGTAGGCACGCACGCAAAGCGGGATCGTTCACAACAGAAGTTGTAGTGAATCGTTTTCTGAAAGGACAGCCATATGTGTCCCTGTTTTACGGGCATTTCAAGGCTTTATACCGAAGAATCGAATTCCCGTTCCCCGCTCTTTCCAGTCAAAAGTCGGACATTTTCCCAGTAACGAGCACCGTCTGGGGAGTTGTCTGCGAACTAGAAATGAAGGGTAGCCAAGCATGCCTCCGCCCGTCAGAACATTTGACATCGTGCAAATTTATCGTGTTCTTTTTTCGTTTTCTTTTTACTTTTTGTACTCAATATTTTTGGTACACACAAAAGTCGCTAAGACAAAATGCACGCAAGGATAGGCACCGGCACTGTTCGTCCTGTGGGACGTTTTTTCCTTATTGATAAATTTCACACCAAAGAATCCTACAATATGGCGCTTGTTTTGAGCAGGACGCATATCTGCTTGGCTGCATTTCTTTCGTGACTCTGGTAATAGCCTCCAATACCGGAGCCTATGCTGTGGATATTCCGAGGCGGCCATAGCGTTCAATCTTTACGAAGTTCTGATACTAGATCCTCAGCATGACGCGGATTGCTGTCATTTATATCTCTCGCTACCTTCCGAGGCTGACGACCCATCCGTCTCCAATTCCCGAAAAGTCCGACTGCGCGGATTATCTCTCGCTAAGCTGTAATGTCGTCCCGTTAGGCGAAGAATTTACGTTAGGCAATGTTAAAACGAACACAAAATTGGCAGCGCTTTACATTTAAAGTCCTATATTGCCTGGAATGCTGTTTCTATGAGAGATTGTTTCATATGTTTGGAAGGTTGTTACGGTGTAGTGAAGAACCTATCTTCTAAAATGTTTGGAGGAAACTGAATTCATGTGTCACGTGGCCAGGGGCGGGGAGGAACGGCAAGTAGGGAGATAGGGGGAGGAAGGGCACTCCAGGGGGAAAAGGTATAGGGGAGGGGAGAGGGAAAGATGGGAATGGGAGGCAGATGAAGAGGTGGAGAGGGCACTGTAGGAGGGCTAGGAGAATTCTCAAAGAGGGAGGGTAAAGAAAAGAAAACGTAATGAGAGAGGGAATTGATGTGACAAGAAGTACATTGCGCCGCTCGATTTTGCGAGGAAACTGAATTGCTGTGCCACATGACCAAGGAGGAAGAGGGAGGGAGGACTCCGTAGGAGAATGGGAGGGATGGGAAGAGGGAGAGAGGAAAATGTAGGGAATCGGAGGTAGGTGGAGAGGGAGGAGATGGGGGAGGTCCAACACCACTTCGAGTCAAGGCCGTAGAGCTTGGAGGGATGACGTCACGCACGTCAGAAGGAGGAGCCAATTCTGGAAGTTGGGCTTCGCCTTAGGCTTCTCCTTGGGGAGGCCTAGTCCTTCGTGATGCCTCAACACCTCACGAGAGGTGCAGCTGTGGGCCACGTCGAGGAACTCAGAAACTCGGCCGAAATCGCAGCGATTACTGAAGAATCCTCGCCACCTCAGCAAGAAAGTACGTCGCCAACATTGCTCGACATTGACCCTGAGCTTTCGAGCCCGAAAAGACGGCAGGTGATTAACCTTCTCGCCGAATACCGCGAATGCTTTGCGACGTCGTCAAAGGTGCGCCAAACAGCCGTTGCGAAGCACGGCGTCGTTACCGAGGACGACGCGCGCCTGTGCATCGATCGCCGTACAGAGTCTCCGTAAAAGAAAGGCAAGTGATCCAGGAGCAAGTTCAAGACATGCTGAACGACGACATAATCCAGCCCTCAAGCAGTCCGTGGGCCTCTCCAGTCGTCCTACTTAAGAAGGACGGAACACTTAGGTTCTGCGTGGACTACCGGCAGCTGAACGCGGTGACGAAGAAAGACGTCTACCCACCCCCGCATCGACGACACTCTAGAGCGGCTACGCCACTCTCGATATTTTTCAGTGATGGACCTGAAGAGCGGTTACTGGCAGATCGAAGTCGACGAACAGGACCGAGAGGAGACAGCTTTTGTCACGCCGGATGGGCTGTACGAGTTCAAGATGATGCCCTTCGGACTATGCACGGCGCCAGCAACTTTCCAGCGTGTCATGGACACCGTACTGGCAGGACTGAAGGGGTCGAGCTGTCTCGTCTACCTCGACGACGTCGTAGTGGTTTCCGGCGACTTCGACAAGCACTTGCGACATCTCCGAGCTGATCTCCAAGCCATACGGATCGCCGGAATCACCCTCAAGCCGTCGAAGTGCCGGTTCGCCTATGACGAACTGAAGTTCCTAGGCCACGTGGTTACTAACGAAGGCGTCAGCCCAGACCCAGAAAAGACTTCCGCCGTCGCGGCAGTTCCAGCGCCGACAGACAAGAAGGCCGCGCGAAGATTCCTAGGACTTTGTGCCTACTATCGACGGCTGGTTCGGGATTTCGCAAGGATCTCCGCACCGCTCACAAACCTTACGAAGGACGCCGAGAAGTTCCAATGGGCCGAGGAGCAGCAGCAGGCATTCGACGAGCTGAAGCGAAGGACTCCAGGCTCCTCCTACTCTTGGACACTTTAATCAGGATGCGGAAACCGAGATTCACACGGACGCTAGTAATGCAGGACTTAGAGCGGTACTCGTTGAAGTGCAAGAAGGCATTGAGCGAGTCCTCGCCTACGCAAGTCGGACACTGTCCAAGGCGGAGCGAAATTACTCCAAGACTGAAAAAGAATGTCTTGCGGTCGTCTGGGCAGTCACGGAGTTCCACCCGTACTTGAACGGGAGCCCGTTCCGCGTAGTGACAGACCATCACACGCTCTGCTGGCTTGCGAACCTCAAGTACCTTTCAGGACGTCTCGCTTGATGGAGCCTCCGACTGCAAGAGTTCAACATGACTGTAGTATACAAGTCAGGTCCCAAGCACAGCGACTTTGACTGCTTGTCCAGGGCCCCTGTTGAAACACCTTCCGGTAACAGCGACGACGATGACGAGGAGTGCTTCCTAGGAGCAGTGAACACCGACGACATGAAACGACGTCAACGAGACGATCCTGAACTGCGCGCGTTAATCGAGCACCTGGAAGGGCGCGGGAGTACAATGTCACGTGTTTTCTCGAGAGCACTGCCGACCTTCTCCATTCGACACGGTGTACTTTACAAGGAAAAATTCGGAGACCACAACTCGCCGTGGCCGCTAGTAATCCCGACCGACCTTCGAGAGGAGATCTTTCACGCATGTCACGACGACCCGACGTCCGGACACGTTGGTTACAGCCGGACACTGGCCCATATTCGTGAAAAGCATTACTGACCCAAGCTCCCCAAAACCGTCGATCTCTCCACCCAATCGTGCCACGAGTGCCAGCGACGCAAGAAACCGCCGACGAAGCCGGCAGGTCTCCTGCAGCCAATTCCTCCACCAACTGCACTGTTCCAGCAGATCGGAATCGATCTACTTGGTCATTTTCCGCCGTCGACCCTGGGAAGTCGTTGGATAATCGTCGCCACAGATCATCTCACGCGGTACGCAGAAACGAAAGCGCTTCCTTTTGGCGCTGCTGTTAAAGTCGCCAAGTTTTTCATAGAGTCTATCGTCCTCTGGCATGGCGCTCCCGAAGTTCTAATTACGGATCGCGGATCATCGTTCATGGCACAGCTGACCCAAGAAATCCTTCGGCTCGATCACACCAGCTATCGTCGTACCACTGCGTACCACCCGCAGACCAGCAGGCTGACGGAGCGATTCAACAAGACAATCGGCATCATGATCTCTATGTACATCGACGTAGAGCACAAGACGTGGGACGAGGTGTTGCCCTACATAACCTTCGCCTACAACGCGATAGTTCAAGAGACCACTGGATTTACACCCTTCAAGCTGGTACATGGTCGGAAGGTAACGACCATGCTCGACGCGATGCTGCCCCATGAGCCAGCTGACGATGAGAGCGACGACGCCCATGTGGTTGCTTAACGGGCCGAAGATGTCCGGCAGCTCGCGCGACTCCTGGTTCAAGACCAGCAACGCGTCGACGCGAACCGCTACAACCTCGGTCACAGGGACGTCCACTTCCAGGCTGGAGAGAGGGTGTGGGTGTGGATGCCCATCCGTCGCCGCAGCCTCAGTGTGAAACTGCTGAAACTGTACTTTGGAACATACAAGGTACTTCGTCGCCTCGGGGAGCTGAACTACGAGGTAATGCCGGACGGAACAAGAACAGCATCACGCCGCCCACCACGTCCTGACCTGAAGTCGTCCACGTCGTCCGCCTCAAGCTGTACTACGAGCGATAGGACTGCGATGAACTGTGATCCCGTGCTACGCTGGATAGGACTGCGTTTTGCCAGCCTCCTTATTTTCCTAATATTTTGTTTGCTTTGCTCTGTTTTTCTACCACGTGTCATCGAGACGATGCTGTTTTTAAAGGGGGAGTAATGCCACACGCGTCGGCGATCGAGCGCGTGCGTGGTCGAGTTGTTACCGCGCTTGACTTTCACGCGAGGCCCGGGGTTCGATTCCTGGAAGTTACGCATCTTTTATTTATTCTTTCAGTTTAATGTTCTGGAAAATTCGAGAACCCTGTTGTGTGTTCGAGGTCCGAATGTTCTAGTCGCCGAACCTACTACGCCGATTGTTCCATAAGCCAACGCGGGTATATAGGGGCTCCACGTGGCGAGCCGCAGTCAGTCTCGCCCCGGCGCTCGATCCTGCTGTCATGCAGCTATCGAGGCCTGCGACGCTAGCCTTTCTCAATTGTCTTTCGTCAGAATATACCATAGCTTGCAGATGTCGCCATTGCTAGGGACTGACGTTTATTTCTACTTATTAGTTCCCTCGAGTTTGTACCTGTGCGCTGTGAAACTGGCACAATGAACCGAACGATCACGACACATAAAAGACCGGCATGGCCGCGATGACGTCACGGGCAGCACAGTTCTCGGATGTTACTACTAGGCGAGATTGTCACGCGTTGTCGCCACCAAGCGGCAATGCTCGCCACTAGAGTACCCTTGGCCGTGCAGAGGCCCTTGATGTCACGACCGCAATACGGAATTGCGCTTCTCGCTGGCCGATTTTGAAGCGAGAGGTAGAGAGCTCGCGGCCATGTCCTTTCGTTTCTGTACCCCTTTGATGTGGTGAACTAATTTTTGGAAAAATCCGCGACTACCAAAAAAATGGCAAGAGGTTCCCCATACAAAAATGCCTTATGGTCGGCTATAGAAAATTTTTGTATGGTCGGCGTTTAGCTATTTGGCCCAATTACATAAAGAATTTTTTATATCTGTCTTTAGCATTTTCTATGGTCGCCTTTATGGGCCTCTATAGCTTTGTCTATGGCACTATCACTGTCCAGCCATAGCGCTCTTTAGCTTTTCTAATGGCTTACTAATGACTTCTATATGGCTTTCCCTACGGCTCTCTTAAGCCGACATGCAGTAGCTGTCTATAGCTTTTCTTTTTGTTGCTTTAGCCATCTATAACTTCTTAGGTGTTCTGCTAAAGAAAGTTCTGCGGGTCGTCCTATAGCTCTCTATAGCCAGCATGCTATAGCTGCCTATGGCTTTTCCTTTGGCTGCTTTAGCCATTTAAGAATACACAGAACACAATCAGAACACCCCCACACAACAGCAACAACGCGGCGACACCGAACCCCACCCTCTCTACAGTGCGCTGAGTTCGCACTGGCTTTATATATGGCAGTCTTATTTTTGAATCCGACTTTGCCGGCGACTGCCATCATTTGTCGCATAAACACGGGGAGGTGTAGCAAATATTACTCGTACTTAATACATTATTTGAATTGTCTCTTCGAATAGCCCCCATCTCTTAATTCAACATCCTCAGCAAAGCAAATGTAGATCATTAGGCTAATTAACTAAAATTCAATAATTATATTTTTAATAAGCTTGATTAATCATGTTGACAATGCAGTGTTCAAATGCAGTACACTGGTGCTGAACATTGCAATCAAGCTATTGCTTGATTGCAGTGTTCAGTGCCAGTGTAATATATTTTCAGTTTTGGGGGTAATAATTAGTTTTAATTGTTGCACAAGTATTTCAATGGATTTTTCAAACAAACAATATTACTGGTTTTCAAGACTCGTTGCAACAGCAGTGAACATATCTTGGGTCATGCTTTGTCACCGGTATTACAGAAATTTCGTATGGTGTTAATTTTCTAACCTGGCCTGGAGCGTTTTTCCTATAAAAAGTATGTGCCGGGAGTGATAAGGACCCACGAATTATGACTTTGGTATCGCAGCAGACGACTAAGATAAGACTGTCTTCGGTAATATAATGCAACCGCTTGAAAACATCATGTTGCCCAAGTCAGAAAGTTAAGAAGCTTGTGTTGAGAGTTTTAGTAGATGGGATCCGGTCAAAATGGTCCAGGACAAGATGGTCCCGGACAAAATGGTCTCGGACAGAATGGTCCCAACTGCCAACCTGGACAAAAGGGTCCCAGCGTGACATCATTTATTTGCTGTTTGAAGGTTTTTTTAAATATTTTCTACTCATGATGGATATTAAAGACTTAGAAAATAGTTTGGGAAATTCTCGTCAAACACAACACTAACCTTTTTTTTCATTTCAACCAAATTTTAGTCAAGTGGTTGGGCCAATGTGCAATAAATCAATACTTATATCTATTGAAAAACGGCACAAGAAAAAAACGCGGAACAAGCGCGAGGTATACAGAAACATATCGTTCGCATAGTCGAATAATAAACAGGGCGAAACAAAGTCGGTACAAGTGCGAGGAGGAAGCGTGGCGTCCCTGTATCCCTTTTGTAGGCCCTTTTTCCTTTCAAAACAGTGGCCTATAAGTGACCTTGACCGGTATCGGCCAATGTGGTGGTCGGGCGTGGCAAACTGTGTCCCACGATTGGTCCGTCACGAAACCTGTGTTCTTGCTAGCACTGTAAACGTGGGTGGGCCACAAAATAAAAGGAGCGACGCGCAAGCGCTTTAGCTCTGTCCCTTGGTAAACTGCGAGACGTTGTGAAAATTGCTGCTTCGTCTCCCCGCAGCCAACTCCGAGGCAAGTAAGGTGAGTACGTGCATTTATTTATTCCTTTTCTACACATTAGCACAGGGTGTGTTCAGATAAGAACGGTCATGGTGGAGACATGCCTATTGTTTTGTTTTCAATTATGCGTTTACATGAGGTAACGAAACCTGTCCACACAGGGACAGTCCTTACTTTTGCAATGCTGGTTATTGAAAATTAAACCCATGCAGGTAATTTAAAACTAAATCAATTAATTTTCAAATCCCAGCATGGGTTCCGGAAGGGTCATTCCTGCGAGACCCAACTCGCAGGATTCATTCATGATATTCATCCTTCTATTGAGTTTGGTTCCCAGATTGATGTTATATTTCTTGATTTCGCCAAAGCGTTCGACCGGGTCCACATAAGCGTCTGTTGCAAAAGCGTACCCATCTAAAATTAGATAGTAACATCATTCTGTGGATCAAAGACTGGCTTTCTTACAGAAGTCAGTACAAGGTCGTGAACTCTCGTAGTTCAACTTCTATTCCTGTGTCTTCGGGTGTACCTCAAGGCTCCGTCCTTGGACCCTTGCTTTTCTTAATATATATCAATGACTTACCTTCGTGTATTTCCTCCCGCATCGGTATTTTTTGCAGACGACTGCGTTGTATACAGACAAATTTCTAACGAAGAAGATAGCATGCAACTACAACATGACCTCACTAACCTATCATTCTGGTGCTCGACCTGGCTCATGAAGCTTAACCCTTCTAAATGCAAACTCATCTCATTTGTTAGGAAAGATACCTTTTTTCATAACTATTTTATTGATTCTAACGTTGTTGAGTCTGTTTCCTCTTATAAATACTTAGGTGTTCACGTCGGCTCGCATCTCTCCTGGAAGGTACATATTCGGTCGTTGTTATCATCGTGCAATCGTTCTTTGGGATACCTAAAACATACACTTGGTTGTGCTCCTCCTCATTTAAAGAAAACTGCATACCGTTCATTGATTCGGCCAAAACTTGAGTACGCATCGAGCATCTGGGATCCTCACCAAGAATATTTGATCACTGAAATAGAAGCTTTTCAAAACCGTGTCGCGCGCTTTATTTTTTCTGAGTATTCTCGACATTCCAGCCTCACCTTATTAAAACAAAAAGCCCACCTTCCAGAACTGGCCTTAAGACGCAAGCTTTCTTGCTTATGCCTTTTTCATCGGATTTACTATGCACCTTCTCTCAGTCAAGGCACCCTCACACAGTCGCATTTCATTTCACCTCGTCTTAATCACTCATGTAAGATTGACCGTTTCACCTGCGGCACTACTTTTTGTATTTCTTCTTTCCCAAAACAGCAGTGTCGTGGAATGATCTAACAGAGCGCATCGTCACCGAGATTAACCCTGATAGTTTTCGTTCTCTTATCAGCAGCCATTTAGGTATTGTATGACTTACGATTTCTTGTACGTTTGTACTGCTGTGCAGGTTTTTATTTTATTAATTTTTGTGTGTTTCATATATGATGTACTTATCCCCCTTATGTAATGTCCTTCCCAGAAGGACCTTTAAGGTATTTCAATAAATAGATAAATAAATAAACAAATACTTCTTTGTATTCGTGAGAAAAATCGCATTCGAGAGAAGGTTCAAAAAACGATTTTCCCAACTGCGCGATGACGCAAATTTGAAGGATGGAGGAATAAAGAATGCAGCTTTCTACGCAGTCCAATTTTTTACGTTTAATGCACGCATGCTTTACTGCCAGAACTAGTTAAAGTTAACCTATATGAGCATATATTTCAATCGAAATAAAATGCCAAACTTCGCTTCTGGAGCAAATCTTACATAAAGAAGCATTTTTCGGCGAATCTTTAAGTCGCTTTAAATTTATATTCTAAAGCTGAATCATTTTTTGTGTCGAGTGTTTCATGCTTCGTGAACTTTTAACAAATGAAGTAGTGTTTCAGCGTTGAAAGTGTTTTCAGCATTGCGCCCGGAAAGTTCGTCGAAATCGGAGAAGTAAACAAATTGTGATTTTTGTGCGGCAGTTAAAAAATAATAATGATTCATGATTTTCTTCGAATTTTATCCGATTATGACCGTTAATTACAATGACCGTTAATTACAAATCTGGAAAGACATGTATTATAATTTTGTTTTAGAACAAGAAAATAAATGCGTAACCAGGTCGTGGTCGCATCAATTACTACTGGGGCGTTTCTGTCTTAACGACTAGCTGTATACGAGCGACGCATGCCACAGTATCAGTACTTTGTCATATTAGTGCCCAGGCGCCACGAAGCACTCTAAAAATATCACATGAACTTGGTTTCATCGCTGATGTGGCTGATATTGCCAATGAAAACTGAACGATGCGGCGCGTCCCATCCGTAATAGGGTGTTATACTTGGCTGGTTAGATGCTCATCGTCCTACCATTTCAAGTTAGCACTTTTATATTAGTACCTGGTTGAAAAAAATAATTTAATTTGTATTTCTGGGCACCACTGAAGCTTGCAACACTGAAGCTTGCAGACAAAATATAGTAGTACTGCACACTCCGGCTAATCTCAAACAAACGCCCCAAGGCGTTTGTTTACAAGTTGGCCCCAAGGCTTTGTTTACAAGTTGGCCGCAGGGCGGGGTCTCTCCCCCTCTCTCCATCCCAGGGACCAATGACAGGGCATGGGCGTTGTCCAGTGACCAATCGGAGCTCAGCGAGGTCCCGCCCTCGCGTCACGTGCTCGGTACAGGTGTGAGGTCACGTGCCAGGCGCGTGCCAGAAGCGTGCCACCGCAAACCTCAAACCGCAAACCTCAAACCGCAAACCTCAGACCGCAAACCACAAGCTGGTTACCAGGTGTTGTGGTCATCACCTGATAACAACCACGTGATGTCACACAGGGCGCTACAGGGCGTCTTACGTGTGATGGGTTCGAGCTGCGTCCGACAGATGGCGCTCACCTGATGTCGCACAGGGTTTGTGCTGCATCCGAGGGAGGGCGCTGCGCTGCGGTCACATGACGCGCACAGCGCCACGTGTCACGTGACTGTCACGTGACATTATTTGAATCGCTGGGCGGTAAATGCCCATTTTATTCGATTAAAAAGGCTCTGCGGGCGACGGGGACTCGACCTCTCCACCTTGGGTACAGCAGCCCGACGCTCTATCCCCTGAGCTACGAGCACAATGCTTCCCGGACCGCTTAACTTGTGTTAGTTGTTCGTGTGTGTGTGCAATGATAACAACCACGTGATGTCGCACAGGGTTCGAGCTGCGTACGACAGATGGCGCTCACGTGAGCGACGCACAGGGTTTGTGTTGCATCCGAGGGAGGCGCTGCGCTCCGGTCACATGATGGTGACGTGATTTGAATCGCTGCGCGGGAAATGCATTTTATTCGATTAAAAAGGCTGCGCGGGCGACTGGGACTCGACCTGTCGACCTTGGGTACAGACCGCTTAACGGTAGTTGTCGTCGCTCATACAACCACTGATGCGACATCGAGTGCACATGTGGCGTCCTGAGTGCACAGGGTTCGACTGCGTGCGATGCTATGTCCACAGGTGTGCTGCATCCGAGTACACAGATTCACGTGATGTCGTCTGCACAGTCTAGCAGGTTTTGCCATGCAGCTGCGTACGACAGATGGCGCTCAGCTGATGTCGCACAGGGTTCGAGCTGCGTCCGACAGATGGCGCTCACGTGATGTCACACAGGCTTTGTGCTGCATTCAACAGAGGGCGCTGCGCTCCGGTCACATGATGATCACGTGTTTTGAATCGCTGCGCGGTAAATGCATTTTAATCGCTAAAAGGGCTCCGCCGCAGGTCATGTGACCATGGTCGCAATGTCCTATATATATGTGGTATATGACGACGGCGCACCGTCATTATGGCGGTGACGCTCGCGTCCGTCAAGTCTCTTCTCGCGTCCGTCAAGTCTCTTCTCGCCTTCATCATGGGCTCCTTTCTAATTGTCTGCGTGATCACCATCGGCGTCAGCATGTCGCACGCGAGCCTGCACGGAAATTGCACGCTCGAGATGAGTCTGAACAAGGAGACCAAAGTTCATCAGTGTCCTGCATCCGTACTGGCAATACGCGTATGGTCAAAAGAGGGCTATCCGAAAAGAGCCGGTGTAAATTTGGACAGGAATCAGACTGAGGCGCTGAAGCAATGTCTCAATGAGCTGGACGTTCTTGCTCCCCGGAAATATGATCTCGAGTGTGAAGACAGCTGCATCATCAGCGAGTCCATGTACCTTCGAAGATGTCCTCTGAACGTGTATCAAATTCGGCGACTGATCGGAGGAAGGAAAGCCTCATTGTACGGGATAAATCTCGATCGTGAAGCTATATTGCTCCTGTCAAAATTTTTGAATAAAAAATGATAAAACTCGCTACGTGTTTGTGTATTGCGCCGAGCCCACGACCGCTCGACGCATCGGGTAAAGGACACGAAAATTTTTTCTTCATCTCTTTTATTGCTCAAAATCCTTCGCATTAACCCAACTGTTGTGCGAGGAATCGTAGCCCCTCCATTTCACGAGGTATTGCAGATGGGGCGCACGTCGGCGTCTCAAAATCTTCTCCACGATCCAGGTCTTGTTTTCGGCCAGGGAAACGCGCTGCAGTTCTGCCTCGTAAAAAGAGCCGAGAACGGGCTCTTTTCTCACCATATCGACTAGGTGGTAGGTATTGGGCACACCTAATCGAATTCGGTCCACGATAAACACCTCGTCCGTGAACGACTGCTTGTACTTCTTCACGAGAAGCGTGACGATCTTTGGAGATGCGCACATGCTCACCCACGCGAAATTTAGGTATTTTCACGCGACCGGGATCGGGGAACAAGTGAAAGAAAAATTCGGTCTGGTTCTGGGGGGTAACGTCGACCGGCCTAGCGTTCAGTGTCCTGTGGTGGCTAAAATTATAAGATTTGACGATTTCCGGGAGGATTTCAATTAGGCGTTTGGTTCGTGCATACTCAAAGTACTTGTAAACCCGACTCATTATGGTGCGTTGTACGCGTTCCACTATCGAAGCCTTTTGCTTCGAATTCACGGAATACAATTTAATGTCGTTTTTCTCCAGAAACGAGAGGACCAATCTTCCGTAAAATTCACGACCACGATCCGTACATAAACGCCTGCTTTTCCCCATTTTGCGAAAGACAATTTTCAACGCCCTGACAACTTCCTCGCCCGTCTTTCGAGCTATGGGGACGACGGTGAGAAATCGTGAGAACGTATCAATCACAAACAAAATATATCGTTTTCCATCGTTGTATTTGGCAATTTTTTGAATTTCCACTAGGTCAGCCTGATAGACGTCTCGAAGTCCCAAGGATAGCGTTTTGCGGTAAACGCGAGGGCGCTTGGTTTCCCTGAACAGCGTATATGCGTCCGAGGCTTCTAGAAACTTTTCCGCCGTTCTTCGTCCCGTATGTCGTGCGAGCCTGTTGATTCCACCGAAAGAGGCTGGATGACTTGCTTCGTAGTAGACGGCTTTGCTCCCCTTCTTTTGTGACGAAGACATGCTTTCTGGGCGCACCGCTTTGTTGGTCGGTAGTGTCGAGCTCGAAACGCCGTCAGGTCCAGGTGACAATTGATGAGAGAGGAAATGGCGCCTCTCATCCAGGGAGGCTGCCTGTTGTACAGCTCGTAGTGCAGAAGCTCTACAATGCTGGATCCCTCGAGCGGCTCTCCGTGAACCACCAGCGTTCCCTCGGGGGTGTAGGCAATTACCGAGGAAATCGCGCCGAGGAGCGTCTCGACTTTCCCCCGGTGTCGTGGGTGAAAAGCGGAAAGAATTTCCTCGTCGTTAAAGTAATCCTTGTCTAGAATTTCTTCCATGCTCTCTCGACCAGGCGCTGCGAGGCACGAGGTGGTGCGGCGGTAGAAACGGGATCAGCAGGAGCGGTCGGCGATGAGGTCGGTGATCCTGCACTCCGCTGCTCCGGGGAAGCGGTACGAAGGCGCTTCGGTGCTGAAGTGACCGAAGAAGAAGACGCACCTCGACGAATGGTCGCCCGCGCTTTGAGGGTCCTTCTTTTAAAGCGATCGTGATTCACGATGGTCACTGGCAGGTTCTCTTTGACCAATAACCTCGTGACGCGATCGAAATGAACCGGAAGTGGCAATTTCTTTGAGCGTGAAACTAAATAGGAAACCAAGTCCACAATGTTGGATCCCTGTAGAGGTTTTTCGTCGATCGAAATTTCCAAGGTTTGCGGGTCCCAGGTGAGCACCGGCCTCAGTAGAGCCAGAAGAGATCGACCCTTTTGCCGATAGGTTTTGCTCAAGTAATTGACTATGACGGAAGGGTCGTCCCCACGCTCGCTCGTCTGCGTTGTCCCTTCTTCCGTGCTAATGGGTGTCGCTTTAACCTCGTCGATGTGTGCGCTACTCTCATTCGACGTGTACGGACGTAGCATTTTGTGTAGAGTTTGAATTATTTTCTTTAGCTTGATGTCGTCCGGTTCGTCGTCTTCTTTCAGAATCTCGGGAATGTTCTCGCTGTAAGGTACGAGATGATACTTTTTCATGCTTCTCAGACTCCGATAGCCTTTGCGATGGCTCTTCCCCCGATCGTTGATATGAGGCCTAGAAGAGCAGGAAGGATCAGGGGTAGGAAACCTCCCTTCAATACCAGCGTCTTTCTTACGTTCTTGTGCGTGTCTTTTCGATTTCCCAGTGACCGTATGACGGGTGCAAATCTCTTCACTTTCTTTTTTATAGCCGCGGAGAGAGGGAGGTTTCCGGCGCACAGGTTTAAACAAATTTCCCTAATTAACTTCAGATGCTCCTCCTTGGCGTGACGTAGTAGTGATTCCCTTTGCCTACACGATTTGGCTTCCGACAACAGGTGCAAGAATCTTGCGTGCTTGGTGATGCGGTTCATTAGGAGACGGACGTGTCGTACACGACTTCCGGACCCTCGTCCGGCAAGATTTTTGCTCTCACACGGAAATTATCGGGACAAGTTTGCGATAGGTCGATCAGAATGTAACTGAACGGCGTTCTACACGCGTCCGAATATATACGCGGTAGAACCTGCCCCCTGCTAGCCCCAAAGAGCTGTCGGGATAGCACTTGGAGCTGATCGGCAATCCTAACTGAACGGAATATATACAAGGCCGAAGAATTTAGGCTTATTGTTCTAAAGTAGGCGTCTTGGAGGAACATGTTCTGCGTGATGAAAATGACCGAAGCATTATAGTGATGAGCAGCTCCTATAAAATATTCACAAATGTCTTTGAGCTTCGTTCGATTTGCGAGAAAGTCGTCGAATATGATCAGCGAGTCTCTTTCGGGGTCTAAATTTTGCGGGATCTCCTTGGTGAAAATGACCCCGCTCGTCTCCGAAAACCAGCTCTGGGGAAACACGTAGACGTAGTAGACGACGTGAAACTCTTTGTCGAACATTTCTCTTCTAAATCTCAACAATTTGCGAATATACGTGCTTTTGCCCGATTTAGAGGATCCAATCATCGTGATTGACGCCGGCGTTTGGAAACGAAATTTGTCCAGGCCCGAAGACATGACCATGCCGCGCTACGCTCGTAGACGAGTGAAAAGAAGACATCGCAGACACGTTTCTAAGTACTCGCGAAGGAAGCACATTCCTGCGCGGCGGGAGACTCGCGCGGCTTTTGCTTCACGATAAATGCCCACAGGCGTCACAACAGTGCGGTTTATAGCGACGCCCGAACGTGTAACCAAATCACAATGTTTACCCAACGAAGGATATCCGATAAAAAGAAAAAGCGGATGCTCCCCAAGCTCGGAGCTGACCGCACGATACGAGTACGTACCTAACAGGAACCAGACTAGACATGTTTGGACGTGTATCGAGAGCTCGGAATGTGATTTTTTATATGCAAATGAAATACGCTGTGTTGACAATCCGCTCGTGTTTGACAACAAGCGCTTCATCGACGATGGCGGTGTTTCAACTCTTCCTTTCGGACATTGGAGCCTCTCGTGAAGTGCTTTTTTTCATTTCAGACTGACGAGCGTTGTGTACACAGAGGCTCGTACGTAAAGAGCCATTTTCACGTAGCGCGAGGTTTTTTTGTTTTTTCACCAAGTGTTTGATATTTGTATAAAGAGCTGTCGCGCGCCATCTGTTTCTCCATGTTTCGAGAATATCTTAGATGCATGCATATTGAATAAAAAGAAGAAAAAGATCCATCCTCGCTTTGTGTCCTTTTTTGGCTTTATTTCGAGATCAGGTTACAGAGCGGAACAGCAGGAGAGCTTTAGCGCAGGAGAAGGAAATTGCTTGCGCACGAGTATGGAAATGTGTGTGTCGTTCCGTCGGTAGTCGCTCGACGAGAAAGCTTGGATGCACTCGCGGAGCGGTACACCGCAACACAGGCGCGCACCCACGTATAGACAGTAAAGTCCGCACGTGTGCGACAGAGTCCCTTGAATTCTTCTCTTGGAGTAGAAGAAGCTCGCTGCGCCCCCAATGAAGTCGTAAAATTCCCCGTGAATCGGAATCATTCCGAAACTGTCAAAATAACTAATTGCCTTGTCCTTTGGGCATACGTAGAAAAGAACCCAGTGTTCACCGAACGAAGACCTCGGTGCCGTATTCACTACGTAAAGACCGGGTGACGCTGTCTCTTGACCAATCTCGTCGCACGCGAACGTGCCACGAAACCAGGGACGCGTGCAATGATTTCCCGCGAACATTGGGTAAAATTCGTGTTCTTCCATTTCAAGCGGCAAACTTGACGTTTCTCTCCTTGTCAATTTCCAGGACGCGAGGCGTCTCTGACATAAAGAGAATGGTGATGGCTTTAGTTAGATCTTGCTTGAAGGTCAAGGTGAGTCTCACGTTCGCCGTGGAGATTGGACAAAGACTCTGCTCTTCCCTGTCCGGAGTCAAAATATAGTAGAGCAGAAAGGAGTCTTTTGAGAAGGCACCTTTAGAGTAGGGGACGTCTCTTCGATTGAGGCGGTGTTGGAAGCTCATATAGGCCTTCATGTACAGATCTTGAGCAAAATCAAACTGCTCCGTCTGCTGGCAGCCACCCACGTCCAGGACCGCCGTTTTCAGGTTGAAGTGTTCGAGCTTGAATGGGTCGTGCTCGCGACTTCCCTGAAACGCCTCGCTCTTCACGAAAGCGACGAGGAGCTTTGACGGCACTCGATGCGAATACAGATCGTCGAGGACAATGTGCGACACGCCGGGCGAAACGGTTCTGGTCTTGATCTCCACCCCACGTAGTAGATAAGTCGCGGGAGAGGACTGCAGACGTCTTTCGATGCCCACAAGCACCGTCGGGGCCACTTGCACGCGTCGAATGTAGAGCACAATGCGAGGAAGTTGGACGACGTGTTTCTGGGGAACCGTAGAAGCGGCCAAGAGCCTGAAATCTTCGGTATTTTGACGCAGCACGATACGAATATCCACCCCGTTCAAGAGAAGCTTGTCCTGGTGACATATGTCACTCATAAGAGGACAAAACAAATCACAGAGCGTACTTCCTTCGGTTCTTTTAAAACGTGCCATAAGGCCCTTAGCATCGGCGGGAAGGTCGAGCTTTTCGGACGTATTTACCGGATCTTTTTCGTAGAGCATCGCAGAAAGAGAATGATCCCTACTCGTCTGGTTTGCGTGCAGGAGAATATCGAGATAGGAACGATAAGCATAATTCTCGTACTGGCTCACCAAAGTCTGATTCAGATACACGTGTAAGTATTGAAAAAGGGAGCTTCCAAATGCCTGAACCGGTATGACCTTATCGTGCGTGACAGTTCCGTCCGTCGCGGTGGTGCTCGCGGGATCGCCATTGGCTCGCACGATTTTTGACTGGATGTGCAGGAAGCTTGATTTCAGATCGTAAAAGTGAGGTCCTAGAGACGGAACGTGAAATTCTAAGACGGAAGTGGGTGTTGTCGTGGCGACCGGAAAGAATTCGATATATTCGGACTTTTCCAAAGCAAAAGACGTAGGCGGAAGAGAGAACAGATCGAGCTCTCCGCTGGTGCACAGACAGGAACGCTCGTGCAGGGTAAAAATATCGCCCGTCATTTTTTTTTACGTATCGAAAAAGTCATGCACGACCTTTCCTTTCTTTTGTCGTCCAGACACTGAACAGCACTGGGAGGACGCCTTTCTTTTATGCCCTCCGCCAGACTGCAGCTTTTGGAGAAACTCGTCTCTGGTGCTTCGATACGTGCGGCCAATTCCCTTCTTTACGGCGTCCTTCAGCGAGGAACCCTGTCTCATTCGCTCTGCGATATCTCTACCCGTGGACACTAGCTTTCGACCCAGGTAAGGGGCCACTCGCTTTGTAAACACTGGCGATAGCCTCTGATAAATGTCCGACAGTAGTCCGCTCCCAACCTGGAACAGGGGCCCGGACACAAAATGCGTGAGCGGTCTTTCTCCGGAACCCGAGAAATGTTCTAAACAACACGGTGGGGACTTTACGTGCATTTTCTAAAATGAAGAGTGGCTGCAACGCGACCCGATCCGTCCAGAAATGGGATGTAGCTTCCTCTCTCGCCAACAAGCTCGAGACAAATGGTGCTGACTTCTTTTACGATCACCTTCTTATATTGGGGTAGATTGAAAGAATACGATATCATTTCGTTTCGTTTTGACACTACGAATGGGACGACTCTCAAGAGAGGAGCTTTCACGTCACCGACGTGCTCCGCTTCTATGATATCGCAATAGGTAAAAATGTAATTGCTGGGAAATAATATAACATCACGGTCTGCCACCGAGAAGGAAGTGTACACGCTTTTCTGACCAAAGCCAAGCATGTGGGATAAGTGAGCATTGATTAAGATATACCCGCTGTGGTGCAACTGTAACTCTACGACTTTGATGTATGGATTATAACGAAGCAATATTTTCGAAGAATTGAGCTTAAGATGAGACTGGTAGGCGCTGTTTATCGCGTTAATGAGATCTTCTGGCGATTCGTAGAAGCCCTCGAGGATCTCAATTCGGTCCTGAGTCATCAGGTGCTTTACCCTCGTCAGCTCTACCTCTACCTCACGATCGAATGTATCTTCCTCCACGGGGCTGCCTTCCACGGGCTGACCTGTTCCAAAAACGATCTCTGCAAATCCGAGTTTTTTCGACAATGTAGGGGACATGCGCAGTGCGTTGTTTCTCTGGAAGCTTAAAGAGTAACATTTTCCTTTTCGCTCGAAGCTCGTCTTGGGGCCAAAGAGCTCTCGCAGGGCGCTTTTCACCAGCGCGATAAAGTCTTGCTTTGGCTGTATTCGTAGCTGTTTGGTGCCTTCCACTTTCCCGGCATCCGTAGGCCTGACCAAGTACAGCTCGTTAGATGGGCTCGTCACATTCTTGATGCTAAATGGGAAATTCAGTTCCTCTAGGGCTACCTCGTACGGTTCATTTAATATAATAGGTTGGGACAATTGTACCCTGAACTTGCTCAAACTATTGTCGTGAAAAATGTCCGACGAGGCATTTGAGAATAGATTCACGTAAAACTCATCCCTCATTTCGCTTCTTCGCGACCGATCTGTACGTAGGTCGGTGTCAGACTGACCGGACCGCTCTGCAGGGTCCAGTCTTTAACAAGGCGACCAACCACACACGGAGAGAGACACGCAGTCATCTTAGGGTTAGTTTTATTTTATTTCCACGAGTCTACGGTATCCACGGTGATGAGGCGATATCGAAGAACGTCGGTGGCCAGGCAATGGATGTAGGTGGCTTCGATGTGGTGCTTATACTGCATCGCGCGTTTGATGGTCTTCAGCGTATCCGCGATGAATTCCACCACGTCCGTCGTCTCCGATGCGGCCACCTTGGTCAACACCTTGCCCGACCAATGGGATAAGAGCACAAAGGGCTGCTCGTGCGATTCCCACTCCTTGTCCCGCCCCTTGTAGCTCTCGTAGACGTGGGATATTATCCTGAACACAACGGGGTCCACTTCATATGGAACGAACTTGCCAAAAATGACGAGGTCCACCAGCAGATCGAACGCGGACACAAAGAAGTTGTTGTTTGCTTTTCGATGTGCAGCGCAGGCTTCGACATCGCTCCATCGAGTGTGTTCTTCTGCGCAGCCATCGAGACGTTCACGCACGAGCATCTTGTCAGATCGACCTCCGGCGCACAAGTGACGTTCCGAGCCCACACTGCGACAGTTGAATAAACAAAAGCGACCGAGCGGAGCGTCGAAACAATGTATTTCATTTGCATATGAAAGAAAATAACATTCCGAGCTCTCGAGATATATTGCAAAACCTGTCTAGACTTGTCTGCATGACGGAATTGTCGCATCACGTGACCATCATGTGACCGCAGCGCAGCGCCCTCTGTTGGATGCAGCACAAAGCCTGTGTGACATCACGTGAGCGCCCTCTCTCGGACACAGCTCGAACCCTGTGCGACATCAGCTGAGCGCCATCTGTCGTACGCAGCTCGAACCCTGTGCGACATCACGTGGTTGTTATCATGAATTGCACACACACACGAACAACTAACACAAGTTAAGCGGTCTGGGAAGCAATGTGCTAGTAGCTCAGGGGATAGAGCGTCGGGCTGCTGTACAGAAGGTAGACAGGTCGAGTCCCAGTCGCCCGCGCAGCCTTTTTAATCGAATAAAATGGCATTTACCGCGCAGCGATTCAAAT
>JAZHYW010025074.1:0-18918 GCA_037355805.1 Ixodes ricinus | reverse complement strand
CCAGTGTATTTCTTCAATCTGCTATCGTAGTTCTGTGTTTACCTGCGCATAAACTCTGGCCCGTCAGGATCCCAAAAAGCCTGCCTAGCATTCTATCCGCATTTTTGGCGACAGCAACAATATTACTCTATAAATTTAAGGAAACTCACATATTCGAGAAGCTGACACTGTATTCGCTGATGACAGGATGTCTTGAAGGCAGATTGAAAAATTGAAACCGAAATTGTTGTCAATGGGTATACCAAGATGCTTTGCGCGGCATTACGCCTCTAGTATCGCTCTGCTTTTGCAAGAGATTTATGATCTAACACTTTACGTCACAAAGCTGTATTTGTTTTCAGCATTGAGTGTCACTGTCATTGGCCCCGGTGTTATTAATGCTGGGTGTTAAATTAATTTGTGCCGCAAGCAGGCGCTACTTAAGGCTAAAACTTCGTCAACATTAAATGGAATACACATTATATCTATTTCAATCGTTAGACTGAACTTCCAAATCGTCTTCATGTTCCCTTTAAGAGTGCAGTATATAACGTAGTGTAACCAAGCCTTCAGGGAATTAGTTCCATAATAAGAAAGAGATCTGGGGTCACGTGCGCTCAGCGTAGAGTGCTCGTCAACGTTGATGCTCACCAAACGTATTTAGCCAGCACGCGAACTTTCTAATGCTGCCGCTGTTCTGGCGGCGGACGAAAACCCTTTCATGACGTTGCGTTTAAGGTGCAACCCCACCCTTGGTTAGTGTGATTCTGAACCAACAGATGGCGGTGGGATCGCCTTCCAGGCCTGTACATCAATGCGAGAAATCGTGTGTGGTGGCGCTTCGATACAGTGGGGTATTTTTCTATACCCTGAATTTGGCATCCCTGGTCCCTTGCTTGTTTTTCTCTGCACGAGCTTTCTTTGGAACGCGCACGGCTGCGCCAGTTCTCGTGCAAGGGGGCCAGTTGCCTACGCTCCGAGCTCACGTCTCCAGCAAATGTGGGCAGAACAAAAGGCGAAAATCGTCCTGAGCCAAACGGCGAGGCACATGCACAACAAAACCACCGACGCGTTGAAAAATATAAAATTGCCTGTGCGCCGTTATCGGAGATTTCAGAGGCCAATTACACATATTTCAATGTGATCGGATTCATATTGTCACGAATGAAGGTGACGAAAGGACGAACAGTGAACTGAAAAATAAAGGTTTAATCGGCGAACTTGTGCCAAACAGAATAAGTAAAGAGAAAGAGCGTCGAGGCAGCAGAAAAGCAAGCGGCGATTCGGCAGCGTAACAGAGAGCGAGAGCGAGACTGACTCGACAAGGTCGCGGGCAGCTGGTTATCTACAGTGCATCACTATCTCGAAAGTTCGGCAAAGAAGGTTCGAGCATCGCGTGCTCGGGGCGAGGATGAACTGGCACTTCCGAGAACAAGAAAGCAGGGCAAAAGACGTCTGGTGCAAGAATGAACGCGAATCTTCTAGAAGTCCGTGACCGAGCGTTGCTTTCTCGGCTCTGCGGGTGGCAATATGACGGGCCGACGACCCTTTTGTCGTGCATGTGTTTGGCTCTTTGTAGATTTCCAGGAAAACGTGATGACGTGATAGACTTGGGTTTCCGAAATTCTAGCTTGAGGAATTAACTACCTAAAAAATCAAAACAAATGAACTATTTTTTGGGCGGTCAGGTGTCTCATTTAGGTAGCTGGGTGTTTATTTTGACCAAAACCACGAGACTGAAAAACACAAAAAAATGACACTCAGGTTTAGATGTTGAGTTTGGTAAACCCAAAGTAGGACTGGTGCGGGAGTCATAATGAAAAAAAAAATGCCGAGGTTAACAATTAACTCACAGCAATAAATGATAAGAATTAATTTTAATACGAATCCAGTGATAAATGCAACGAATGGCCAGGCAAAGATTCTGGGTCTGTGGATAGCTTTTGCACATAGTTTAAACAATGTACAGAGTGTCACAAAAAAAAATTACGGCTTTTTTTTTTATTGCAAGAATAAACATAGGCATCGCCGAACGCTCATCCTCCGACCAAAGGTAGCGCTAGAGGTCACAACCAGATGTCAAAGTTTCAGCCCGATCCGATACCTTATTCGAAATTTATAAGTGATTTTCTGAAAAGTTCAATGGGAAAATGGCGGCCGACGGAGTTTTCGAATACATGGGGCTCTATGGCACCAGAAACCGAAAACGGTCAAAAATGGGCTCCATTTTCCCATTGAAATTTTCAGGAAACCACTTATAACTTTTGAAAAAGGTGTCCGTTCGGGATGAAACTTTGGCATCTGGTTGTGACCTAGCGCTACCTTTGGGCGGAGAATGAGAGTTAGGCGATGCGTAGTTTATTTTTGCAATAAAGAAAAGAACCCTGTAAATTTTTTGGTGACATCCTGTACCAGTTTTAATTTAGTGATTTATGCGCGCAAGTAGTAGTGTGCATAAATGAAAAAGATGCAAACGGGTAGAGTTTGGCGTTGTATAAAATATAGTGTAAGCACGCACATGGTACGCTGATTAAGAATGAAACAGCCCTACATTTTACACTAGCGTTGAGCGTATCGAAAGTTAAGGGTGCATCAAAAGCTAAAGCTTGTACACATATATACTGCTCAGGCCGTTATGTTTGAATACTCATAGTACTCTATTACCCTCAGAGTTGGTGTAAGTTGTCTCCTGATTGCTTACAACAGAAAGAAGGAAACATTCTAACTCTGGGTTGATAGAAAAACTCCACCTGTCAATCATCTCGGCGCCGATTATGAGTATTCACTGCCTACCAACGGTCGCGTGCTTAGAATGAGATTTTCCCACGTGATTTCATACAATCGCAATTGTTCTTGACAAACAACAATGTTTACTCAGGCAAGCGGTCACATGTGAAACTTAGAATATTTTATATTGATTGTGGCACACGTGGCAAGTTGCATAGGTTTTTTTTACAATCCGCGAAATAGAATTCTCCTGGGTTACCTTGGTCTCTAATGCATGTAGCACACAAAAGAGCACGAAATGAATCGCAGTGGGAAACGAATACAATAATGATAAACAAGTGTGTAATCACGCGAAAACTGAGGGCATTGCACATATACAGAAGGTAAGCTTTGTTTCACTAAATACATTACCAGTAAAGTATTTGGTTTTATCGTGCGAGCGAAGCGGAACATACAAGTGCGAGCATAATGCCCTGAACTACACTTCCAGTGAACAAGGGCACCATCCAAAGCATCGAGCTCGCTTTTATAGCTTTTGGTGCGCTCAAACCTTTGAAAACACAATAATAATCAATTCTAGTATTTCAATTATTTTTATTAAGTGCGCTTTTGTCTTTTGCGTTCACGTGCCATTTTCTTAGTTATATAATATTTTTCCAGAAGTCCGACATCTATAGTCTGTTTCATCACAAGTGAGAGCCGCATAATCAAAGATGTAGACAAAAAAAAAAAGAACGCGAACACGCGAACACACATTAAAAATTCAATGTAACGGCGCATTCAAAATTAGTTGTCAGTTTTTCAGAGAGCAGCAGTTTCGTAGGGCGACATTGTCACCCGTTGAAGATTATAAAAAGTGCAGTACAACTGTTAGCTCGGGATCTTTAACGTGCATTACGCAGTATATGTGGCAGACGATCGCACGACGGTAGGATGCAGATGGGCGACTGAACCCAGGGTCCCTGCTAAAGCCCCTTGATAAAGGCGTTTTTTACAAGTACCGCCAACCATTGTTGTGGAAACGCGCAAGACACGTGCCACGAGCGGGTGCTCCGCCGCCATTCGCTTTCAAGGGCCAGTCATTTTAGTGCTGGGCCGCCATTTGCCTCCAAGGGCCGCTCGAGAGACGGGCCTCGTGCACTGGCACATTTGAGGTTACTTGAAAGACCGACGCAAACACATCGAGGGGATTTAGTCCCTACAGGTTCTGCAGCGTGAGCTCCGTGCTTTGAACGGAGCTCGCGCTCCAGCCTTTCTCCACGTGCTCTGATCTGCGGTCCCACCACACACTCGGCCAACGATCCCCCACCGCAGGGGGATCGGTGGCCGAGTGAGCTAGCGCACACCAGCTCGGAGCACGTGGAGCGAAAGCTCGCGCTGCAGAACCCAGGGATCCTGGGCTCAATCCCCACCCCTGCCCGTTTCGATCTGGATGAGCATCGATACCGGCGTGCGGTCGTGTATCACTACTGTGTGGTGCACGTTAAAGACCCCAGGCTAGCGGTTGTACTGCACTGGCTAAATTGCTCATCTACAGCGAGTGACTCGTCGCAACATTGAAAATGGCTGACCAACGACTCGCTGTATAAATATCCACACAACCCCAATTATTTATCCCCCACCGCACTTGGTTTAGCCTGTGAGCTAAATGAGCTACGCTTAGAGTATCGGCACTTTTCCCCCCGATATTGTTGTGGGCGCCGCCATCTTGGTGGTTAGTAACAAATCAAATGCAACTGCCGATCGTCATGATTCAAAAGTGCGGTGTCAGGAAGCTCACGTAATATTGCTTTGCTTTGTCGCGAACTGTTTAAACATTTGTGGAGGACGGAAAAGCGTTTCCTGCGATTTCAGATAAAGCTTCAGATAACTGACAACCATCATTTCAAACACCAAGATGTGTATGAAGCGTAGCTTATTTAGTGCCTCTAGTTTAGCCCGACCGCATAGGCACAGAAAGAGAACGAACAGCTTAACCTCGCGCTCTTGGCGCTGCTTCAGAGGCTCCATCAGCCCGTAGCGTTGGCTGCGCTCAGAACTAAGGTGAAACAAAGCAAATATTCAGATCTTAGGGTTTCACAAGTCAAACCAACAAAAATCACTTAACACGCCCAAATAAAAAACAAAAAAATTGCGGGTTTATTTTGACTAACTGGAGATCATTTGACGTGCAACCGAAATCTCAGATTGGCCTCCGGCCGATATTTAAACCCGACAAATATGGATTCATGAGCCAGCGCGTTGGCTCAGAGACACTGAGACGATTTAATGTTTTGTGTTTTGTTTTAATATCATTGCCACTTAAGAGCCACCGAGGTGGTTTTTGAAACAAAATATAGTCAAACCATTCCGACAAGCATAGTTTGATTGCGAAAATGATTTTTGCAAGTGATAAAAACACTAAAATGTTTTCGCATACGTGGCGGAATCTGAAATGGCAGAATGCATTTCATGGCGCCCATTTCATTTGGATCGCGTCGGGCATGTGTACCGAGGCACAGTAGAACGCGCGCAAAAGTAGCTGTGGTGCACCCGCGGCCTCGCGCTTGTTGTTCTGACATCTCTGGCTCGCTCACTGCGGGCATCCAGGCATCTGACACCCTGACATCTGGTGCTTTTTCTGTCTTTCACGTGGCGTTCCAAGCGGCACACGACGGAAAATGCACATCAAGCTGTTCTTGAACACGTGTCGCCATCTGTATTTTATCTTAAGAAACTACAACTCGCCGTAACTGAATGGGAAAAGTTTGAGGTCTTATAACATTCTTAACGTGTAATATATCAATATGGAAGTTCTGGAAAATGTAATATCGAAGGATGCTTCATACTTTAATGTCTCGTTATTTTGATTAGTAGACGTGATTCCGTTTTTATAGCGCCATAAAATAATACCATTTTAAACTTTATTTTTTATTTTAAAATATACATTATGTGTACAGTTTGTTGCTTATTTTTTAAATTTATTACATCCAACCGAACGCTCACGTAAAATATCGTGGACGATGGGACGCTACAACTCGAGAAATAATTTTTTCAATATTAGAGACTGTGGTCTATTAAAAGCTGAATAATTAACTAACAACTAAAAATAACCGTAATATCGAGACATTAAAGTATTGTTGAAAAGCAGCTCTTTGTTTTGACATTTACTTTATAATTGTAAGATACATAGAAAGAAAGTTATAAGCCATCAAAAAAGCACCAAAACGTCATGCACGGTGGGGTTGCACCTTAAGCCACAATATGCGCGAGTGTCGGTTCTCTGCAGCAGTAGCTAGTTAGTGGCACTAGTTGAGTGCATAGCTCCTCAGCGCTGCTTGCCGCGAGCTTTTACAGTGCTTTTGCAACATTCATTCCACACCATCAAGATTGCCTGTCTTGAGAACCTATAAGTGTGAGCTGTTTCTTTGCGTAATGGAGCTATTTCTATATCAATTAAGCATCAAGGAGAATGCAGGGATTGGTGTTCCACGCGCCACGCGTGCTGGCGTCAGCAGTAGCAACTTTTCTAAAGCAAATACCTAAAACAAATGGCATCTTGCACGCTCTCTCGTCAACGCTTTATTTTGATTATTTACTTCGAATCTTTTAAACGGGAAGGCGTGCGCGTGTGGCGCGTGGAACACCAATCAATCCATTCTCACTTGGTGCTTGGGTAATATAGCAAATGGTCTATTGGGGTTGTGTAGATATTTATACAGTGTGTAGTTGGTCAGCCATTTCAAAGTTGCGACAAGTCACTCGCTGTAGATGAGCAATTTAGCCAGTGCAGTACAACCGCTAGCCTGGAGTCTTTAACGTGCTTCTTTTGTGCATGCACAGTTACAGTGTCCTCAAATAATGCGTCCAGTGAGTACCCTCTATACCAGACGGATCCGAGCAGATGCAAATAGAATTAGTCCAAAACTCGAAGCGCACCATCGCGGCGTAATGCCACGTTATGCATTTTGGGAATCAGTGCGCAGCGAAATCCATACGCGCTCTGCTCCTGGCCTACAGGCTCCCAGAATGCAGCGAGCACGGTGACGGATATATGGAAGTAGTTTGTCGGAATCATTGCCTAGTTTTGCCTAGTTTTCTGCCTTTGCGAGATGTCAAGAGAAAGGGATGATTTGACTGACTGCCAGCACTTTTATAGTAGCTGAAAAGTGCGAAAGCCAAGCGGTCAGCCGAGTGGTACTCCCACTCAGGTGTTAATGCAAGGATGCAGGCGAGCTGGTTAAGGACTTCGGTTTTTTCACCTTGGAAAGTGGGGAAACAGGCAGACTTGTACACGTTACTGAAAAAAAGTATCCGATTACAATTAAAATTACTTGACTGTGAAAAGTAACTGATTACAATTACAATTACAGCCTCAAAAAAGTAATCAAAAAATTATTCGAAAGTAATCGATTACTTCCCAGGTTACTTTTTATTCAACTTTTTTATTACAGTAGCATAATCCTTGGAATCTCGCGCTCAATTGTTCAGGAAAAAAAAAGAGCCTTGAGCGTTTTTGCTAAAAGCTGAGTGAAGTAACGCCAACATCCCTCTTGTGAAAAAAAAAGAGCGCTGTTTAAATATATTACTCACTAAAAGCTGGATAAGGTCGTTTTTTATACCCGACCGTAGTCTCCGGTGCACCCCCCAAAACAATGTACCCAGGAAACGAAGCATAGTGAAGTGGCCTTCTAATCCTCGAAGTCCCGTTCTCAGTGGTTTCGAAAAGAAAAAAAAAGACCGTTGCCCAGAGCTGAGTGACTCCAGTACACTTAAACCCTTCCCCCCTCCCTCCCCGCCACCGCCCCCGCCCCCCTCGCCAAAAAAAAAAAAAAAAGAGAAATTGTGAAACTTTCGCAATAGAGGTAATTTACAAAGTAAAATGTAATCGATTACACGAAATCTTTTACTTGTAACGCGTTACGCACAAGTCTGGAAACAGCACAGGACACAACGAATCTCCGCTTCGTGTAGTCCTGTCTGTGATCAACCGGGGCTGAGTTGTCCTGTTCTTCTGTTTCCCCAATCTCCAGAATTAAAGAAATGACACTCAGATCTGCGTTTTGGCTCGCGGCAAGTGTGCATGAGCGGAAAAATAAATAGGTGTATAGCGCCTGCGGCTGTTCTACTAGCCGATGTTTGCTCAGAAGATTTAGAGAGAGTGTTCAGCCGGTCAATATTTTTCCTCTCTGCCGGAGGAGTTGGTTTTCCAGGATGCTAGGTTTGCCGCCGTTGGGAGCTGCTCAAGATGATAGAAAAAACGCTTAGTTTTCTACTCTTCTGCAAGCCTTAAGCTAGTTCGCAAACACCGTCAGGTTGTTTTTTATGTTTATTATTCAGCGACCTCACGGAGTGGAATTGGTGGAACATCGGTTCGCAAAACTGTTTCCCGTGTTTTATTAATTGAAATCATTCTCTTTATTTTTATTTCTTTTGTTTTTGTTTCTCTTTCTCTCTCGCGCATCGAATGTTAAACCTTCATGGAGTGGCATTTTGGTTTCCTTCCTTCCCGCGGGGTTACTTGAAGATGATTCTTTTTATTGGAGTCTCGCAACACACTCGTGTCTTTCTCTAACCATCCGAGTCAACGAGGAGTGTGATTATTATCCTGCTCCAATGATCATGCTTCTCAGTGAAAAAAGCCGCCCATCACTTTTAAGCATTGGTCGACCTGAAAAAAGGAAGTCCAATGACAGGTGTTTCTCGTTCACCACAGGGAAACATACTCTCAGGGACTTTCGAAAGTGTTTCAATTTTTCTAATTGAACTTGACTTCGAAGCAAACGAAAACGATCAAGTGAAGATACAGAACCAAGTATGCTTTCCGCCTAAAATCTTGAAAATAAAACCGGTTCATTTTTTTTCCAGCCAAATCTAGCTCACGAATTTCATATGAGGGCCGTGTCACCCAAACTGCGTTCGGTAACAATCGATTGGTCGGAGAATATTCAGGATCCCGTTCGATAATTAATTCATGACGAAACGGAAGTGAAAAAAATAAAACTATAACCGTGTTCGTACACCACATTCTCTAGAGCAATGCCAGTCGATGCGTGTTTCTGTGATGAATTCTGACAGCACGAGATAAATGGCCGCCATGGCCGCCATCAGTCGCAGCCAGAAACAGCTGCGATGGGCACCCGTGATCCTTGCTGTGTTGTGCGCTGTCTTTCTGCTCAACCACTGCCGGAGAACGACAGTCTACGAGAAGAAAGCAGCAGACTTCCGAGGTGAGCTGCTAGAGCTCTTGTTAATACATTATCATAAAAAACATATGTGTTCGTGTTGAAAGTTAGTTTAAGCAAAAACGTTTTTTTAAGCACTACAACGATTCGAAACAATCGAGAAGACGAATTCCGTTGATGGCAGCAGACGACAAAGATTGGAACGCTGTTTGTGTGATTTAATTACTTTCTCAACAGTTACTGGCGACTGCGAATTCTGTCTTATTATGCCAGCGAAACCTCATAAACGTTTTTTACAAGGCAATTCACACAAGCTTAAACAATTTCATTTATTCATTCTTCTCATAGATTTGTGTGTATTGCCTGGTGTCAAGCAATGGCCGCAGGTGCTACCACCGTCGGGCTCCCGATCCGCGATCCAGCCTACTGCAATATATATCCGTGGGTCAAACCTGCCGCGTAAGAACCCAGTTTTAATTCCCTTTTCACGTGTCCTCCGTAAAAGATTTGGTTGTGTGTATGTTTATACTGGCTAGAACTTGGTCTGCCTCGAAGGGGCGACGAGTCTCCCAGCTGTAGATGAGCAATTTAGCCAGTGCAGTACAGCCGCTAGCCTGGGGTCTTTAACGTGCATCACGCAGTAGTGATATACGACCGCACGCCGGTAGGATGCTCATCCAGATCGAAAAGGGCAGGGGCGGGAATTGAGCCCAGGATCCTGGGTTCTGCAGCTCGAGCTTTCGCTCCACGTGCTCCGAGCTGGTGTGCGCTAGTGTGCGCTAGCCCACTCGGCCACCGATCCCCTTGTATCCTTCGTAAAAAATTGGGTTGTGTGTATGTTTATACAGCCTAGAACTTGGTCTGCCTCAACGGGCGACGAGTCTCCCAGATCCCGCTAATGAACCGGGTCAAAGGAGTTGAGTAGCGAAAAGCGCATCTCATCAATCGCTAGGCTTCGGATCGTGTGTCGCTGACTTTAAATCAGCAGCTGCGTCGCCAAACGTGCCCCGACAGCACGCAAGGACATGCCGAGACAGCGCTCGAACATCGAAAGCCGCCTAGTCCGACCAAAAAAAAAAAAGAAAACCGAAACGGAGAACGGTAATGTACTCACTTTATGATCCGTTTTTCTGTCCAAGCAAACCGCCTCTGGCACTCTGTCGTATTGCCTGCGCTTAGAAATAAAAGCCTCAAAAAAGTCCGAGGCAGCAAAACTCGAAGGACGCAGTCGTGTTTCGCGATTCCGCGCTGGCGGCAATTTCGGCGCAAAACAAAGACGCTTAGCAGTTGTTAACGGGAGATCTCGTATGAAAGGAAGCTTCGGCGAACACTCGCCCGCGCACTTCCAACTTGTCAGCTCTTTCTTTTTGTTTGTTTGTTTGTTTTTTTATGTGAAGGGAAAGGGGGTTCTATTTCGCTAATAATTTCAAATAGCACTTTTTTGGCTCCCTCCTCTCTAGAGTATACAAGCAGATAAACTGACAAAATCGGTGGGTAAATCGATATCTGAGCCCAGACATTTACAAGTTACTCAAAAAAAGTAATTAAGTTAAGTTACTGAGTATTGACGTCAAAAGTAATTTGAGCAGAGTAGAAGTTACTCAGATAGAAAGTAATTGAGTAAATTACGAACTACCGTGGAAAAGTAGCGAATTACTTTTGAAATTACTTTAGAAGTTACTTTTACATGTTTTTTTATGGTAAAAAGAAAGTACAGAGGTTTTGATCCGTTAGCGGAATTGTGCTAGTCAAATATGAATCGGCTTGTTGTTGTGACAGAAATGCTTTAATAGCTGGTTCTGTTTCGGCGTGCCTAATTGTTTTGTACTTTCATGCTTGTTTGGTCAATGATGTACTGGGAATGTGTCATTTCTACCTTGAGGTTTAGCACGTACTGTCTGAGCTTGATGTTTGCTTGTTTACAGTGTTGAGTAAAGTACATCTAAGAAGTACTTGAAGTAAAGTACAAAGTAAATGAGAGGATATGTACAGTGCGCCTCAAACTTAACGCCGCCACAGCAATTGCCGTTTCTGAGAGTTCCTGCGTCGGCCGATTGAACTATCTGAAGAATGCTTTGGTACCCGATTTCTATCCCAACCTAAGAAGGCATCCCGAAATTTGTGGTGACAAATTTAACAGTAAGTAGCCAACACGAGCTCAATGCTTGGGAACCCAGTGGCGACGTTAAGTATGGGGTACACTATACTTCAAGTAAAGTAGTAAGTACACCGGTTGCAATGTACTTGAAGTAACGTATATAAATACAATATATATCAAGGTAAAGTGCAAGCACTCTTAACACAACCTTCCATGATGCCCTTTATTCCCTATACAGTGTTTTTTTAACTGGTATGCATTGCTCAGGGGTAATCGGAGGTGCATCAGTTTTTTACGGAAATGGCAGCAAATATTGTATAAGGTCAAGTCGCCTTATAAGGTCAAGTCGCCTTTTACTCTCGCTGACGAGCTATTTGACACAATCAACTTATAAGGCACTTATTTCCATCGGTCTTACAGCCGCCATTACTTCACACAGAGAAATGACCAGATGACGTCTCGTAAGATCGCGTTTTCACGCGACAATACCGCCATATTTTGTTTCCAAATTAGGGGAGTGTACATTGAAGTCGGGAGTTTTACTTTCCTCAGAAAATACAAGTACATGTTCAGAAAATTTACGTCATGTAAATTTTTTTAACAGCAATACTTGAAGTACCATGTAAATAAAGTACTTCTCAACACTGCTTGTTTATTATTTTTTATATAAAAACGGTGCGGGAATTATTACAGGTTTCTCGAACGATCTTTGAATTTTTGAAGATCTGCATATTCTGAGTTTTGGGAGGAAAGGCAAAGCAAAAAGGTAATCTTTGCGTTGCCCCTTAGCACGCGATTCTTCGAGTACAGCACAAACTACGGGAGCACCGGATGAGTTCCAGAGCAGTTGCTGCATTTTGTTGCCTCCTTTGAGTGAGGATTCAGCGTGTGCACATCCTGTAGTGGGCGAGAGTTTCTACGTTGGAGACAAGCGGGGATCAGCCCTTTCTTCAAATGGGTCAAGTCTCCTTGAGCTTCGGGACACTGAGAAACGCCAGTCATCGGCGCTAATCCCGCAGTTACTCGGCCTCTCTTGCTTCGTGTCTGTTCGCTCCCCGCGCCTCGTAACAGTGTTGGTGCAGTGTGTGTGTGTGTGTGGGGGGGGGGGGGTGAAAATTTTGGGGGGTTTCGAACTCTTCAAAACATTTTCTCCCCCCTTTCCTCATGCCATATGCTTCCCCCTCTTTGCAAATAGCAGCTGATCTTCCAACAACTGATCTATTTTTTGCAGGAATGTTTGTTGATAGGCAAAACAACCACTAAAATTCGAAAGTAATTTGTAACTTGAGTAGAAGTTACTAAAAAAAGTAATTAAAGTAAACTACTAATTACCAAAATAAAAATGTAATTAAAAGTTACTAAACTACTCCAAAAAGTAATTAAACTACAGTAACTTGAGTAGAATAGTTGAACTACGTCCAAGTCTGTCTGAGCCCCACTTTCAGAGTTCGTGTTGACTGCTAGTTTTGTAGTATAGAAAGAAGAAAAGCCGGGGGACGGGTAAGGAAAAAAAAAAGAAGAAAACTAATGAAGGCTCTGGCCGCGTTGTTTTCGCCGGCGTGTTTGGTGGCAGCGGCGACGACGGGCAGACAAAGAGGAACCAACGTTCAGAAGACCTCGTGCCCGCGTGCTCTAAAGGCCTCGCCTGTAGGTCGTTGGGCTTCTGTGTCCTCCTCCTGGACGCATATTGAGAGTGACGTGCTTGTCGCTGTGCGTACTTCCCGTTGCTTATCGAAATCGAGGAAGTTCGGCATGGTGTCGTAACTTCATACATGCGAGGAATTTCAAGCCGGAAGAACGGGAAATTGGCTTGGCAGCTTGACAAGTTTCCCGTATAATAGACATAATTTTAGGGTCGAAATTTTAATATTGAGAAAAACATATATGTGATGGTAGAATTCTTGAAATGAAAATAATGTAAACTGCAAGCTTCGCGGATTTTTGTTTTGTTTTGTTATATTTGTTTTGTTTTTTTAAATAATAGGGAATTGAAGCGACCAAGGCGAAAACTGACGTCTCTTCAGCCAAACGGAGATCGCATTTTTGACCGCTCGGCATGTTGTCAATGATCAAACTACTGCACAAGACCTTTTTGGTGATGCTTTCAAAATAGTTCCTATTGTGCTTATCGAATTATTCTTTTTATATAAAGTGTAGAATATTTTGTTATGTCAAACTGTGTCTTCTTGATCATTTTCCGAAAATTTTGAAATGTTCTATGTGCTACCTATGTAAGACATCTTAATGAACTTGATATCTTAAGAAAGCTCATGCTTAGTTACTTCTCTTTAATATATATTTAATATATTGCCGCGCGTACTGCCTACTTAGCAAGGTGCGCGCGCGGCATTATAAGTGTAATGAAAAATGTTCTACGTTCACTGTAATTCCACAGTTTCAAAAATCTTGCGAATTCAAAATCGATCTTTTAAAAACAAAATTCCACTCTTATTTTCCAGAATTTTTAACTAGTAGTAAGTTGTGATAGTGTTTTATTAGAAAATATAAATTGAACGTGCAGTTAGTTGTTTGTATGTCCGCCATTTAAGCTTGAATCTTGTAAGTTGTGCGTTGTTAATGCGCCTTCTTAAGGATGCTATAATGGTCAATATTGTGGCAGGGGTATGCATGAATACAGACATACATTATTATATACAAAAAATATAACATAAATTCCTCGACAAACAAAACTACATATCAAAGGGTCAAATTAAACATAATCCTTGAGGAACTAGTGACAATAAAACAAGACTACAATAGTTAACACAAATATTTGTGTAAGTCGCTCTTTACGAAAGGCTCAAAACTGACGAATTACCAAGTGATTGTTTGCGCACTGGGGACTGCCGGTTAGACAATCGAGATATTTTCGTTTATTTGCATGTTGGCATGTACACTTAGTTACCAAGCTCGATGTCAAGAAATTTTGCTCGACTCGTTACCAGAGAAGGGAAACAATATTACTTATTCAGTGCATAAAACACAGATCATAGATAGTTACATAGTGTTTTTATGCACCCAATAAACATTAAAAAATTAAAAGTAAAGAAAGAGCAAAACTTAATCCACAGTCAAGTTGAAGAAGTCACCGGTTGATAGAGATCATGGCAGACACTTCCGCCTGTTAGTTGACGAAAAGCACTGTCAAAATTGTCCTCTACAAAGTCAGGCTGGTGAATTTGCATCAAGAGATTTGAAAAGCTTGACAGATCGTATAAATACTGCAGAATTATACAACTATGTCAAAATGTTTTCGAAGCACGCACTGGGGTTGCATTGACAAAAACATGTTTTACTGTCCGTGTTAAAGTTCTCAGGGCTCTAAGTTCGTGTTCAAGTGTGTTTTGATAGACTACAGATGGCACAGAACGGAAAAGGTACATAGTACGGAACTGCGCTTCTCTGTAATACGAAAAAGTCAGTGAAGAAACAGTCATAAACACGAGATTATTGACATATATTATCAGGAGGGAGCAAGGTTTTGAGATACTAGTTCACTTTGATACTGGGTTGATTTTCGCACAAGTCAAATTTCAGGCAATTCACTGATGAAGAATTGAACCCACTCCCAGAGGGTCGAAGTGAATGCAATGTTGAAACATGCTACTCTGTCCGGTTCATGGACGCAGCAGGTGTGTCCTGCTACTTTGAAGTTTAACAAACTCTTTCGAATATGACCTTTCGCTCTTTTGCTCTTCTCCACACGTGAGAGGACTGAATGCTTTTTGACGCCATAACCTTCTCCGACCCCTTCTTCTTCGACCCCCGAAAACGGTTATCTCCATTTGCCGATTAAAACAAGCACTATCCCTTTAATTTGTTGGCTTAGTTTCTCAACAAATGGGCGCGCGTCGGTTATAAATTTTAACGCCGTTGTTTTCAACATTACTGATTGATGATTGATGCTTGAGAACACCACCCTCTTTATCACACGCGCTTTTTCAGTGCCCTGATGCTGAGTGTCTGCCGACAGAATCTGGCCAATGTGTACAGCCAAGCTACGAACATTGGGGCGACAGTCGGCATGCCATTCAGCGTACAAAATGCGGAGCGATTGAGTGGCAACTTGGGGCGTGGTACCGGCACGATCACGGTCGTTCCGCTCACGCACTTTCTGCTGCTTGTCCAAGTTGTGGGGCGTTGTGCTCCATCACCGCCGCACCAAGTGAACAATGGAAGCGCCATGCATCCAACATGGACTGGTCCGGACTTCGACTTTGACGACCCTGCTCAATGAACGCGTCTGCCGACTGAATTTGGCCAATGTCTGCAGCCAAGCTACGAACATTGGGGCGACAGTCGGCATGCCTTCAGCCTACAAAATGCGGAGCGATTCAGTGACAACTTGCGGCGTGGAATCGGCACGATCATGGTCGTACCACTCACGCACTTTCTTCTACTTGTCCAGGCTAGTGCAAGTCTTACTAATCGTTCTATATTGTTTGTATTGCCGCTTCCACCCCAAATCGTATTCGCTACAGCTAAGTCACGCAATGTCACTTGCCGCGTACGTCGACCGTTTGTTTTACTGCGCAGTTACGCTTTTTATTTCTCATTGTTGCTACTATGCGGAGATATTGAATTGAGTCCCGGTCATGCTACAGCGCCCACTTTAGGGGGCTTTTAGATGGCGAAAACAAAATTAAGGCTAAGCTTGAAACTATTGAAACTAGTCAGAAGGGAGTAAAGCAACCTTGGACGATCTAGAAAAAACGTATTGAGTCATTGGAACACCACATGGCATAGTTCAAATACATGAAATCTGCAATCACGGGTCACGAGGACACGCATAGCGTCGTAAGGAGCTTAAAAGCTAAAAAAGACAATTAAGAAAAAAGTCGTCGTCGTTTTGTTTTTTTAGTTTTTTACAGAGTACTTGATGCAGACATTTTGGTGCTACCAACGGCATCTGAGGAATGAGTACAGGAAGTTGTAACTGAACTTGGATTAGAAACCTTCCAAATTGAAAGAGCGCACAGACTTAGTAGAGGCTCTATTCGCAAAATACGACCACCTATTGCAAACAATACTCGACAATACCCGCAAAGTGCGCGAGGCTTGCTATACAAAATTTATATTAGATGTGTTCTCGAGTATTCCTGCACAGTTTGGGAGCCAACAACAGCTATCGATAGGAATTAACTTGAAAGAGTTCAAAAACTTAGCAGCTAGATATGTCTCAGAAAATCACAGCAGGCAACTCAGCATGACAAGTATGAAACAATCTTTAGGTTCGGAATCTCTTGAAACAAGAAGAAAGAAACTGCGGCTAAAACTATTTCATAACTGTATATTAGTGTAGAGTTGGTATACACCACGAAAACTAAATTTTCTCCCCGCATTTTATATCTAATCGAACTAAAAATCCGAGAAGACAAATGTAACACAAACAGGTTTCAATAATATTTTTTCCCCAAAACAATTAGCAAATGGAACACTGTCTTTGGAGGTTGTAGGCACTTTGGGCGTTGATGCTTTTTTCGCTGCATTGTAAAAAGATTGTTTTCCTTTTTTACCCAAATATCCTAATTTTTGTACCTTTCCAGATGTATCCATATGCGCTTTCCGTTATGTTTCTTCATATCGTTTTAATGTAAGGCCATCGGTGCTATAAGTAAGTAAATAAATAAATAAAAGAAAGAGTGAGATATATTGGGTGACATTTGTCTTCGACTTGGATTTGTATAACACGGGAACCGGCTCCACAAGTCATTCTTCGATCGATGGGGGTGCAAAGAGCCCGTTTGCAGGAGTCGTGGCAAATGTCATCACTCACCAGTCCAAAGCTTATGTTCCCCTTGTGATCGTGACCACACAGGTGAAGATTGTCACCATCTGGTTCTCCCAGTGGTAACATTGCACGGCACGTTGAATGACAACACTCCAGGTTTCGGCAAAATCAGAAGTGAAAGATCCCGGCACGTGGTTGAACATTCGCTTTTTTCGCGGCATATGGCATTTTGTTGAACGCGTCTGATTTAAGAGTGGTGTATGTATTTTGTCGCCCCTTTTTTGGAACTCATTAAGAAAAGCTGTTGCCTCGAAATGTTTTCTTATCAACTCCCCACAAGACTCCCACTATGCCAATTCTGGGTCATTTTCAGGTTCAATGCCTAATTTATCAAGAAATGTATCTTTTCTCTTCAAACAGGCTTCAGCATGTTAACAGGAAACAGGTTTTTGAAGGATCGTCACGAAGAAAAAGTCCTGAACATCTTCACATGTCGGTGGTCTTTCCTGTGGCATTTTACAGAGATGTGAGGCAAAGTGAGAAGTTTCCACAATTCGCGCACACACATTCTTCGTGAACTGGGCGTTTCTTAAACCACGTAGGTCGAAGAGAGTAAAATTTTGTTAGGCCTATTTTTGTGTTTGGGATGGGCCGCCTCAAATGTTTTTGAAGGCTTCTCTAACCAATCTTGTCTTGAGCCGCTTCGCGACGCATCGGCTCGTCAATGAAACGCCGCACGACATCTTTCTTATTCTGACTTTTTCTTGAGCATTCTTCAGTGTCTGATGTGTAACAGGCTAAAGAAAGAGCCACATACTTTTTGTTCAATAGGATGTCCTTCGTATCGGGTCAGCCGTCGCCCAGATCCCCATTTCTCCTTCTAAGCTTTTTGAACCTGTCTACAGCGTGCTTTGTGGCTCCAGGGATTGCTTTCAAAATATCTTTTAGAGTTTGGAGGGCAACAAATTTAACAAGCGGTAGCGTTCAATTTCACAACGTGCTTTTGAGATACTCGACACGCAAACTGCTGACCCAGTCTGCGCATGAGGAGCATGCCTCTTCATTGTCCAGATCCACAGGTGCTCGCACGCATGGCTGAGTTTATGCCCAGATTTCTCTCAGGAACTCCTTGGTCACTTCGGATTGTTTCCGTTTAGCATAGCTGGGCGGACCTACACTAAGAGTTTCAGCGGTGTCACACATACTTTGATTGTTTCCGCCACGCCTTAAACCAGGATTTACTCGCCAATGAATGATGTGTCTGCTTGTACCAGGGATGGTGCCGATGAGCTTAACAACGATGCTATCTGCCTCAGCTGATGTTCTTCGATCTGACTGCAGAGTATTGTGTAGCAGTTCTTGCACAGGACGTCACTGGGGTTTACGTTTTCGGCGTCTTCGGTCGGTAGGACGTGCTTTAGTACACTGAGGCCGAGCTCTGAAACTTTACGTAAGTGGCGATCGTTATAAATTATTATCTTATTGGGTTTTAAGCAGCCGGCGCAGGCTTGCCTGTCTGCACTGAACTTGCGAGCCTTAACACCGACGAGGGATTGTGGCTTTCTGGAAACAAGGAAGAGCATTTTCAAGTACGCCAAGCTTAGAACAGGGGACGGCGTAGCCGCCAGTTCTTCGAGATTGCTTCAGCCAGACGGGAACCAAATGAGGTTAACACTATTCCCTTTTCCGTAGAACATGTGAGATAGAGTGCACGGGAGGGGAAGAGGAGGAGAAGCGGGAGAAAGAAAAGTGCCGACGTTGGAGCTGAACTCCAATTGCCCGGTCTTGCGATAATCCGTGTTTGTCATTGCTCCCAAAGATATAACCCTCTGATGCTATTGAACAATGCTGGATACACTGACGGCAGACCGGCGCAGTTTGAGGGCACGGTCGATTCGGAGGCCCTCTAACTTATACAATGTGTAAGAACTCAGAGCTAGAAATGAAGGGTTGTGGGGAAGTGGTATTTACTTCGAAGGAATGGCGCTACGGATTATGCAGGAAGTATAGGTGTAGCGCAAGCGAACTTATGAATAGCAATTTTTTTACTCCGCATCATAAAAAGTTTTTATTAGTAGGATACATGTAAAGGAAAGTGTTAATAGTAGGCCATTAATCATATACATTTCATAAGATTGGCCATAATAGCACCCATGCGAAGGCGCATTGACAACGCATATCTTACGACATTAAAGCTTTATTTGAGGGCATAAAAACAA
>JAZHYW010025073.1:0-63015 GCA_037355805.1 Ixodes ricinus | reverse complement strand
TATTATTATTAGTTCAATGTTTGAAATGGGAGATAAGGACAGAAAGTGACGGTGGTCCCTTTACAGCAGAAGATGTAATAACACAAAAAATACGAGAGAAAAAAAAGTAAAACAAAAGAAGGATGTCACTCTGACTAGACAATAAAAATATAATATCAAACTATTTCAAGCAATATTAAAGAACAAGATAACTATTGGCCAATATTAGTTCCCACTAAGCATAAAGAAAAAGCAAAACCTACAAAAATGTCCGGACCTCCGCCGGTATCATTTCATCATTGCATTGCGTCGTATCTGTGTGGAGTCTTCCACGGAGTAAAATCAGAACTATACTCCATCTCACAAAAGCCGTGCAGTACAGCCAATGTTACAGGGGAGAGAATGTAACTCGACCTGTTCAAGAGGAGGGAAATGAGGAAAGGGGAATCCCAGCCCTTCTACTCCCGTTCCTCCTTTCCCTCCTCTTGAACAGGTTGGGATACGCTTTCTCCCGGCCTGTAGCTTTGACTGTACTGAACGGTTTTAGTGAGACGCAGTATAGATAAACCCGAGCATTAGCTCGTGTAAACCAGCTGCATCAAACGTAAAGATGTAATCAGGTGGGAGAGGAAACGTGTATCGAAAACACGATTGATCACTGTTTCTACTTTGCAGCTCCTTGCTTCCAACAACTCCGTCTCCAACTTTACTCTGTCGTTTCCTTCCACCTGCGTTGCAAGGATTGGGGCTGTTCCCACTTACTGGAATAAAGGAGACTATAGTATTTTGATATTTATTTTTACACGTAACGACAACCAATACAAACGACATTTCGCTGGAACAAAATGCAGTCATGCGGTTCGGTGCTCTGCTGTGCGCCGCCATTCGCTTCCCAAAATCCTGCACAGTAACGCCAACGGCGCTTTCAAATAATGTAGCTACTTCTAGAATGTTCTCTCCGTCTCACCCTAAAACCGACTAAGCGTTGAAGCTACGGGCCGCCAGGTTCGACCACGAGCCAGATAGGAACCACGTGCCATATTTCTCCATGGTGTGTATCAATGCGCCAAAAACATTTCTACGGCTAGTCGAAGGTTTGAGTTATGCGATTCTATAGCGGGAACGTCGGCGACGTGTCGTTGTGCTGTGACGCAGCGAGATTATCGATGGAAGTTACTAGTTTGCGGTTAAGGTAGCTGGCAATGAATTTGGCTTTTGGCAATCCGAAACCACATGTGTTTCACGAGCTGACTACCCTTCGCGTCGATCGGTATTGCGAATGGAGGCCTGGGAAAAGCTCCTTATCCTAGGGTTGGTTTATATAGCATCAAAACTAAATGGTCAGGGCGTTTCTTAAACGCCCTGACCATTTAGCGTTGTGCGTTTCTTAAACGCACAACGCGTCACATGGTGTTATTCGCGGTCGCTCCTTCCCGAACTCGTATAGCTCTCGGTATATTTCGCTCTCGCCTCCATTTCTGCCTTGTTTCATTATGACTCCGAGCGAAACCGAGGTTTCAAGCTCAAGAATGGTTGCTGTGAACGACTCTTACAATGTATTCGTGCGCGTTTACACGGCAGACACGGTCAGTTTCTGGTACTGCGCTAGCACGTAAAGTGAAACGCAGAATCGCAACCGTGCCAACCGACCGATGAACAAAAGTAGTCGACACGAAGGGACCCGAGAGCGGATTTAATTGTAATGTTTAAAAAACACATCTTTTGTCAATGTTTCCATTGTGCGCTCTAATATAGTCGCGAGATCTTTTACCGGAAATATTTTATTTCTTGATTATATTAATATAATAGCATAGAATGCAGAAAAAAAAAATATCGGCGCGATATATGTTTTCTTTTTTTTGCTGTGCCATTATAATTTTTGGGGCGCACTACTTTTTGACACGGATGCAAAGTAGTGCTCCCTTCGCCAACCTTGGCCTTTAGTCTATCTTAGGATGGGACGGGGTGTGGACGCTTTCAGACAGCTCTGCATGGGCGCCACAAAAACCGACCTTCAGTTTTTGTTTTCTCTTATTCCGTTCGCTTCACTTCATCGTTGCCACAGCTGGACAGGTTATTGCCTTTCGATGGGCCAGCCAAACAAAGATTACATCACAAAAAAAAAAATTCACACTACGGAACGTGTTTTTTTGTTCGGGGTGTAAAATCTGTTCAGCTGGCCCATCGAAAGCAATGAACCAACTAGATCAGCTTAAGCCTGTGACAAGGTTATTGCCACTTGAGGTGCTACTTACTTTGTCCTCCTCCCCAGCATAGGCCTCTTGCAGAGGCTCGGCAATGCCCGCTTGAGTGACTTGGCACCTCGGTATGACAAGAGAAGATCGGGAGTGTTTCATACTGGACAACACGCGGGTTGCAGGACACAGTAGAGCAAAGCTGGAGAGACAGATACTCTTGCCTGCAAACGAGATTGCTCTATCAGTGTCGCGTCTGTACATTTGACGAGAAGGGAGCTGCAATTCGTCAGCAGTGTTTGATCATCTTTCCGATATGCGTTTCCGCTCCCAATTGATTACATCTTTACGTGGGATGTCACGGTTGTTGCGGTGTTTTGGTACGGTCGTTTCGGTTGCATGCGAACGCAACCGTTGCAAATGCGTGGACATGCCTTAACGCAGGTGTTTTACACGAGTGGATGTTTTACACGAGCTGAGATTGCAGCCAACGCCACAAGCACGCAAGCTCGAGGTCGCTGCTTTGAAGCGTTTTCCCGCAGAATGAGCACTCGCACGTTCTGCGGCTATTAATGAAGACTATTAAAAAAACGTAGAGAGTTAGAAAGGTTGGTTAATAATTAAAATATTGATTCACCCTAGGACATTTAGTATGTAAATTGTGATAAGCTAATTGTCCCAGAGCAGAGATTGCATTTCTTTATTAATCTGTATTCTGCGCTCTTTCACTTGCTAAGGTATTTTTTGTTTAAATATGAACGGTTACGTGCTTGCTCTAGTAAATATCACGACTCGGGCAATCTTATTTATCAAAATAAAATTGACATTGCGCTACCTTACTTGTAACGAACAATTGCTAAGGACGCAAGTGAAAAACCAAACTGGAGTTCGATGACTTTTTGTCAACATAAATATATTCTAGTTAAGTAGACACGTTTTAAACTTAAAATGTTAGAAATACTATTTTAAACGATGGGAGGTATGTATCATAATCGTTGGGATATTGATGCATTTTGTCTCTCTATTTCAGGATGTCTCAAGTTGGTAGCGATCTGCTTGCCTTCCATCGCAGCAGAAAAAATGAATATCTCGATGATCAAACATCTTGAACATCGAGAAACTCGTGGTTGCTGAGATGTTCCTTGATTTTACAGAAAAAGCGTAAAGAACGCCCAATCCGAAGACGTCACCAATTATTCCAGGATTATTTCCTCTATTGCATGGGAAAATCGGGATGCCCCTTCAAGTTGGGAATATATTTTTTAAGGGCAGCAAGTGTTTACACAAAACAGTCTGGTTCTGCTGGCATCGGCGCAACAGTATTGAAGTGAAATACTTATAAATATGAGTTTTCTAGTAGGTTTCCAGTACACTATTTTTTATAACCCTATAGATGTCTTTATTAATAAATATCTTAAACAATGAAGGTGATGCTAGTGGCCAGATGACACACGAAGCATCTTGGATACTGGTTGGCCCCTACGTTTCCGTTTCGACTGGCCCTCATTTCACATTACTAAACGACTAAATACAGAGCTTGAATTTTCGTTTCCGGCTCCCTAAGCGCCCGAGTTTGCGCGAAGGTTAACACAGGACCAAATTTTTTTTCTAGGGGAAATACAGGTCACTCCCCGATAAATCATCGAAAAAGGCGACAAAGAAAGAACTGCGGAAACACGCATGACGGTGGCAGCGGTACCGTCATCGCATCCGCGACCCCGTCAACCGTACCGCCTTCCGGGAGGAACAGGGTAGGGAAAGAGTGCGGGGCAAAATAAACCACTGCACCAGGGGAGGATTCGGCGCGGCCGTCGTTCTCTCTATTGAAAATCAGACAGTGTCCCGTATTCTTCCTACATAAAGTATTTGACAGGATGATATAGGCACAATCAAGGGGGAGTATACTGGGTCGGTCATGCCATTCTATCGGCTCCTAAATGCTCTTGTGCTTCTTAAATTGCTCGTGAAACGGGAGGGTCATGCCGCACTGTGGAATGATAGCCGGGCCGCCAGAGATCTGTGGGACGAAATAGGCCGTGCTCCAACTCCTTGTTGAGCCTAGGCGGGCCCTTGCGGTCGCTAGATGTCCGTGTTTCAATAAATGAGTCCAATGCAAGCGAGGGCTGACTTTATTCTCACGCGGCGTTGGGATGCTCTACTTCGTGTACGGCGTGACTGAATCCGACACCATGCGACCACTCTTTCTGGCACCGGGCCTCATAATGCAACGCTCGCAGTGTTTCGTGCCGGTATTTTCGGAGGTGTACTATGGTGCATAACTTTCCGTAGAAATACGAATGGGTGGCGTAAGAAATGGGAGAACGACGTCAAGGACGACCACTAGGGCGACCTCTAGGACGGCGTCGAGGACCATGTCTAGGGCGACCTCAAGGACGACCTCAAGGATGACGTCTAGGACAACGTCTAGGACGACGTTTAAGACGACCTTAAGGACGACCTCAAGGATAACCTCTAGGACGACGTCGAGGAAGACGTCAAGGTAGTCAGGTCCTTTGAAGGGGGTGCAAATGTGTAGCAGTGTGAGAATGTCAACTGAAATGGTCAACTGCGCACACCCTCTGCGCATTAGGGGTCCAGAAAATCCAAGAAAGCCAGGAAAAGGGGGGGGGTACCTAAATAATGCTATCGGTTCATTCCATGCGAAAGGAGACGCGGCAAATTTGTACTGTCTAAGATTGGGATATGTACCAAAAAGTTAAATTGGATAAAGACGGCTCTGAACTAAAAAAAAAAAGTTTCTTTGTGTGTGTGAAAAATACGAATTTTGTTTTTGCTGATGTCATGCTCTAAATTTCTGGAATTTGGATAAACCCCACGTAGTGAAGAAAAACATTGTGAAAAAACTCTTGCGTACCACACAAATATGAATTTTTTTATACAACCTACACGTCAGGCGTCACGTCAATACATAACGTCGCCGCGACCTGACGTGTCGTCACAACGCCAGGCGATATCACGAGGACGCCTTGACATTAACGTCGTCGTCTACGTGTACAAGTCTCGTTACACAACATCAAGACTGCGTTTGATGTCAAATCCCGTTGACAACGACGATGATGTCAACGTTGATGACGGTGACGACGACGTCAAGACGGCACCGTTCGAGTCGCAACTTGACGTCATAAAGACGCTTGGCATCAGGTCGTCGACGTCGTTGTGGACATGACACAACTCGACGCCACGACAACGTCCCGTAAACTTCACAACGTCGACGTCATCGACGACGACGCGTTACAGGACGTTAGAACTTCATCATGACGGCGCGTGGACGTTGCTGCTGGCAAAGGCGACGACGTTACACGACATCAAGGCTTCATCGTGACGTTTATGTGACGTCGCGTTCACTTCGACGTTGACGATCACGACGACGTCAAGCGACGTCAGGAAGACGATTACGTGACGACGACGTCAGGCGACATCAGGACGACGTTAAAGCCCTGTTTATACTCTCTTCGTAACGTCAACGAGCGCACGCGCTCGTTCATGCTCGCTGTCGCTGTCTGCCAACGGGGTGTCTATACTGGAACGTCAAGTTGAACGTGGCGCAGCGCAGCGCAGCTCGACGCGCGACAGCGTAGCTTGTGACGCACTTGGACATGCTCTACGTTCAACGTCGGACGACGACGGCGCCAACCGAGGCTATCCCAGCAGCCCTCGCGCGAGTGCGTGCCGGGTGCCAAAAACCAAATTTGAGAAATTCTGTGAGGCGGGAGTGATCTGACGACCGATGAAACGAAACTGCTGATCGAGACGATCAGAGACGCCCGTCTAATTATGACATGGGCTCGGTAGAGTTTCAGCAAAACAACCAGGGAAAAAAAAACGCCCTGGAAGCCGTCAGAGTCGTTTGCGATTTCAAGATCGGTAAGTGATGCTTCCCTCACGGTATACGAAGAAAACGACGGAGTGCATTGATAGTGACTGTTTTGGAGCACCTGGAGGTGCGCAGGTATCTACAGAAAAAGATAGAAGAGAACAACACAAACAAAGGATGTCAGAGACGGGACATTTTCTCATCGTCTCTTCTGCTGTGTGTCAATATCGCATAAAAGAGTAAAAAATAAAATACAACTATCATGTCCCGCGGAAAGCAGAACTCTAAATCACTTAACAGTTATGTAACGTTTATTTCAGTCGAAGATGGGGAAAAACACTGGAAAAGCATCAGGGACCGGTACGTCCGGGAGTGGCGCGCCCTCGAAGAAGCGACAAGGAGCGGGAGCGGCTTCATCAGACGTTCTTTATGATTGTGAGATTTGCCAGCTGATCCAAGGAAGAAATATACAAGATAGAGAGAAACAGGAAAAATACACATGCACTCCGCTGGTCAAATCTCACTAGCATGAATAACCAGCCAGCTCAGCTCCAGGCAATCACAATTCATCAGGCGAAAGCAGTGGCAGTTTATGGAACGGATAGGGTTCTATAGAGACCATGATCTTCCGTCGAAGTATGTGGCAAATGCAAGCTTTGAAGAAACAATGACATGTGCACTGGCATTTCACACAGTTCTCTCGAGACTTCATGAGCGTCAAATGAACGCGTCTATAGCGCGAGAGAGTGTCGTGACATCAGAAAAGCTTACCTCTGCAGGGGAGTAAGCACCGGGCCAATGTCCGTCGACGCCCGCGTCGAAAACTGTGAATATTCATAAACACACAAGTTAATAGAACAAATATAATTAATATCGTTAGGCACGCGCTACCCTAGGTACTACGTCCTATTACCTCTCTGTTCTGCGAATTCCACAAATCAGCAAACGCTGTTGCTAATTTTTCCTATTTTTGTTTGCACTATGGAACATTAAAATCCTTGGAGCTTCTTGGATCACACAGACACACCATGTGTCACCGTGGTCCGCAGAGATTGTAATTGATGACAGTGCTAATTGATGACTGAACTCACGGGTGAAAAACGTATTACGGCAAACATTTATTAAACCATCGGCAGTTTGATACTTTAGACCCATGTTACGGATAAAAAAACAGGACGCGGGATGGCCAAAAAAACATGCTTTTCGTGCAAGGCTCGTCAAATTATGAGGCGCTGGAGAAATGCAGCATTCTGCGTTAAGTCCTTATTTCGAACTCTTTTTGTTCGCCTTCCGCCCATTGAAAAGCATGCGGGAAGGGCCTTAGAACGCACCTGGTATCGCTGCGCCGCAGCGTTCTTCCGCAACATGAAGTTCGTCTGCGTTCCTCGCCGTCACCATGGCAACGAACGCCGAATGAATGGAAGCACGCACGCTACCGCCGCGTGAAGCCAGCAACAGCTGACGCCATTTTACGAACGCCGTCTGCTAGCCAAAGCCGAACGCGGTATGTCAGATCAACCGCCTCCGCCGCCGCGCCGCAAGCAAAGACGACGAAGCTGAGACACGCCGACGGCGAATAGGCGAGCAACAGCACCGCGAGACGACTACAACGGCGGCATTTATTGGGATCAAGGCTGCTTTCGCCGGTGCGCCGCTAGCAAAGACGACGAAGCTGAGGCACGCCGACGGCGAATAGGCGAGCAACAGCACCGCGAGACGACTACAACGGCGGCATTTATTGGGATCAAAGGCGCGAAATAAGCAAGAACAATTTTTATTTGAATCATAACACGCGATATCCAAGTTGGGGACCACATACCTTTGCTGGATCTTTCCTGTGAACTTTTTACAGAGACACGGGGTGCCGCGTACAGAACACAGCTCCGTTTGCAAAATATGGGGGCCCTGAAAAGGGCCGTTTAGACCGCTACCAGAACCTATAACTGACGTAACGAGCACTTGACGAGCGGTTGGCGCATAAGTCGTCTTTATGCACGCAGGCGGGCGACGGGCTCAGCGCAGCGGATCACTCGAAGTCACCGGGGCCGTCAGAATCCTCGTCCTCCGCACTATAGGGAAGGTCCCTGTCTGCGTCGGGGCTGTAGATTTTGGCGGCCGCGGCGACGAACGACTGGAATCTATCAGTGTTTCCGCGCGCCTTCTCTCTCCTCCAAAACATGAACTTTGCAAGGTGACCAGTGAAATGGTGGCTCTCGCGCCGTCCAGATGGAAGAGACTTTTGACGTGGGCCCAGGTGCCCTCCACCGTATTGGTGTGCGCACCAGTGTTCGGGTCGACAAAGTGCAGCTTGTGGTTAACGGTGAGGTGCGTGAAGCGAGCGTCATCTGCAAGCTTGCGATAGCCAGCCCAACAATCAGTGATTATTCTTGTTCCAGGGCGGACCCACTTGGCTATTAGCCCTAGCAGGGTTTTAGCGTCACGGGTCTCCACGGGAACAAGAAAGCAGCACCCGCTGCCACGCTCCACACCGCCGAAAACCCACTGGCCAGGCCTTAAATACCCGCGATGGTACTTTCGCCGCCCGAACATACTCTCGTCTAGTTCTACTGTCACGTCTTCGCCGCCAATCATCTCTGAATGCGTAAAGACGGCATTTACCACAACCTCCCGACAAAGGCTCGTCCAATCAGTTATTGTCTTACTTGCGACATCAGTCTCCCGCTGAATGACGGCGCACGGTAGGTTCTGGCACCAGAGGTAGATGATTTTCATGAGTTGGGGAAGCGTCAGGTGCGATCCCTCGAAAAAGGAACCGCTTCGTACCGAGACCTCGCCCCGGCACTGAACCTTGACCGGCTTCCTCTTGGGCACCTCACGAGTCATCCACACGGCGCATCTCCACGAATAGCCGTCCGCAGATCTAGCGCGGGCTTGCAGCGTCATCGCAGCTTCGCACTCTGGGCACGCACGAGAACCCAGGAGCAGGCCCATGCCCTGAAGCAAATTAATTGCTTCAAGAGGGTCCTTCATGGCGTCATGAAGACGGCACAAGTTGAACGCCATGGCACTGCGATGCTCGCCTCTGGAAGAATAAAGCGCCGAGTGAAAACTGCGCGCTTCTTTGCATTTATTATTTTTATTTCATCCGCCATTTTATACCTCGTGACACAATTCTAACGAACTCATTGGTTGATCGGTCGGACCACACCATCGCGTGACAAAACAAACGCCAATCGTGTGACCAGAACGGTTGCCACGGTCGGCATCGTTAGAAGAGAACAGTCGAACCCAACAACAAAATAAAGTAACAAAGTGAATAAAGAAAACAAAAATAAGAAGGGAGCCGTTGGAGTTTCGGCAACACGGACGCCGTCTTCTTTGATGAGAGGAGGAGCGGCCGTGCTACTCTGGCCGCACTGGCTGCTCAAAATCTCCCTTTTTTTTTTTTCTTTTTTTTTAACTTTACAGGGTGCCACGATCTTTATTTGAAGCTGATTTGTTAAATTAATAACAAACAACGCGTCGGAACGGAGGAGGTAGGGAGTCTTGGCGTCAGAATTCGACGTGGTAGAAAAGAAAAGAAAATAACGAATGCACAATACGTACCGTATGCCAAGACCGTTATACTCCGCACTCGGTGAGGACTCATGACGCCACCGACGACCGTTAGGCTATTTATTTTGTTTCCTTAGATTTTTTATCGTGACGACTACTCCACTGTGCCTCGACGTCTCCAGCGGAGATCCGGCAGTTTTTAATAATAATTATTACTGTCGTTTGAAGGGCATTCTTTTTATGCTGCTTCGTTCCTGACGCCATAAAAATATGGGGCGAGAATACTTAGCACCACGTATAAGAAAATAAAAAAGTTTAGTTCATGATCGGATTGGTTTGTGGATACATTAAGTCCAATAAAATTAGTCCAATAATTCATTAGTACGATTATTTAGCTCCATTATTAGCATCTTTTGTGTGCATGCGTGAAATACAGCACCCAACGAGAAGACACGAGAAGAACGCTGCAACTGCTTGACCATAAACCACTTTTGAGAAAATGCGCCGCAAGACAGGGACGGAGTAAGGGAGACAACAAGTAGACTATTTAATGTCACCAAAACTTCCTGGGCGGAGAACACTTGGTGGTATCAGTGTATCGTTTTGAAAGCGCTAAAAAACACGTCGGGGACACTGGACTTATGGACCAACTTTGAGTGCGTGCGCGTGTGATGTGTGTATATGCCATTCTTTCTTTTTAGATTGTTGGCGCGAAACATCCACACGGACTAGGGCCTGAGTAATGCAGAGTTGTTACTCAGGCCCTAGTCAGTGTGGAGTTTTCGCGCCTATAATCTAAACAGAAAGAATATTTTTATGGCGTCAGGAACGAAGCAGCATAGAAAGAATGCCCTTCAAACGACAATAATAATTATTATTAAAAACTGCCGGATCTCCGCTGGAGACTTCGAGGCACAGTGGAGTAGTCGTCACGATAAAAAATCTAAGGAAACAAAATAAATAGCCTAACGGTCGTCGGTGGCGTCATGAGTCCTCACCGAGTGCGGAGTATAACGGTCTTGGCATACGGTACGTATTGTGCATTCGTTATTTTCTTTTCTTTTCTACCACGTCGAATTCTGACGCCAAGACTCCCTACCTCCTCCGTTCCGACGCGTTGTTTGTTATTAATTTAACAAATCAGCTTCAAATAAAGATCGTGGCACCCTGTAAAGTTAAAAAAAAGAAAAAGAAAAAAAAGGAGATTTTGAGCAGCCAGTGCGGCCAGAGTAGCACGGCCGCTCCTCCTCTCATCAAAGAAGACGGCGTCCGTGTTGCCGAAACTCCAACGGCTCCCTTCTTATTTTTGTTTTCTTTATTCACTTTGTTACTTTATTTTGTTGTTGGGTTCGACTGTTCTCTTCTAACGATGCCGACCGTGGCAACCGTTCTGGTCACACGATTGGCGTTTGTTTTGTCACGCGATGGTGTGGTCCGACCGATCAACCAATGAGTTCGTTAGAATTGTGTCACGAGGTATAAAATGGCGGATGAAATAAAAATAATAAATGCAAAGAAGCGCGCAGTTTTCACTCGGCGCTTTATTCTTCCAGAGGCGAGCATCGCAGTGCCATGGCGTTCAACTTGTGCCGTCTTCATGACGCCATGAAGGACCCTCTTGAAGCAATTAATTTGCTTCAGGGCATGGGCCTGCTCCTGGGTTCTCGTGCGTGCCCAGAGTGCGAAGCTGCGATGACGCTGCAAGCCCGCGCTAGATCTGCGGACGGCTATTCGTGGAGATGCGCCGTGTGGATGACTCGTGAGGTGCCCAAGAGGAAGCCGGTCAAGGTTCAGTGCCGGGGCGAGGTCTCGGTACGAAGCGGTTCCTTTTTCGAGGGATCGCACCTGACGCTTCCCCAACTCATGAAAATCATCTACCTCTGGTGCCAGAACCTACCGTGCGCCGTCATTCAGCGGGAGACTGATGTCGCAAGTAAGACAATAACTGATTGGACGAGCCTTTGTCGGGAGGTTGTGGTAAATGCCGTCTTTACGCATTCAGAGATGATTGGCGGCGAAGACGTGACAGTAGAACTAGACGAGAGTATGTTCGGGCGGCGAAAGTACCATCGCGGGTATTTAAGGCCTGGCCAGTGGGTTTTCGGCGGTGTGGAGCGTGGCAGCGGGTGCTGCTTTCTTGTTCCCGTGGAGACCCGTGACGCTAAAACCCTGCTAGGGCTAATAGCCAAGTGGGTCCGCCCTGGAACAAGAATAATCACTGATTGTTGGGCTGGCTATCGCAAGCTTGCAGATGACGCTCGCTTCACGCACCTCACCGTTAACCACAAGCTGCACTTTGTCGACCCGAACACTGGTGCGCACACCAATACGGTGGAGGGCACCTGGGCCCACGTCAAAAAGTCTCTTCCATCTGGACGGCGCGAGAGCCACCATTTCACTGGTCACCTTGCAAAGTTCATGTTTTGGAGGAGAGAGAAGGCGCGCGGAAACACTGATAGATTCCAGTCGTTCGTCGCCGCGGCCGCCAAAATCTACAGCCCCGACGCAGACAGGGACCTTCCCTATAGTGCGGAGGACGAGGATTCTGACGGCCCCGGTGACTTCGAGTGATCCGCTGCGCTGAGCCCGTCGCCCGCCTGCGTGCATAAAGACGACTTATGCGCCAACCGCTCGTCAAGTGCTCGTTACGTCAGTTATAGGTTCTGGTAGCGGTCTAAACGGCCCTTTTCAGGGCCCCCATATTTTGCAAACGGAGCTGTGTTCTGTACGCGGCACCCCGTGTCTCTGTAAAAAGTTCACAGGAAAGATCCAGCAAAGGTATGTGGTCCCCAACTTGGATATCGCGTGTTATGATTCAAATAAAAATTGTTCTTGCTTATTTCGCGCCTTTGATCCCAATAAATGCCGCCGTTGTAGTCGTCTCGCGGTGCTGTTGCTCGCCTATTCGCCGTCGGCGTGCCTCAGCTTCGTCGTCTTTGCTAGCGGCGCACCGGCGAAAGCAGCCTTTGATCCCAATAAATGCCGCCGTTGTAGTCGTCTCGCGGTGCTGTTGCTCGCCTATTCGCCGTCGGCGTGTCTCAGCTTCGTCGTCTTTGCTTGCGGCGCGGCGGCGGAGGCGGTTGATCTGACATACCGCGTTCGGCTTTGGCTAGCAGACGGCGTTCGTAAAATGGCGTCAGCTGTTGCTGGCTTCACGCGGCGGTAGCGTGCGTGCTTCCATTCATTCGGCGTTCGTTGCCATGGTGACGGCGAGGAACGCAGACGAACTTCATGTTGCGGAAGAACGCTGCGGCGCAGCGATACCAGGTGCGTTCTAAGGCCCTTCCCGCATGCTTTTCAATGGGCGGAAGGCGAACAAAAAGAGTTCGAAATAAGGACTTAACGCAGAATGCTGCATTTCTCCAGCGCCTCATAATTTGACGAGCCTTGCACGAAAAGCATGTTTTTAGACCGGAGTTTGGACATAGTTTTTTTTACCACAACATGGGTCTAAAGTATCAGTGAGCCGAAACATCTGCCTTGAAAGGAATTCTGCCATTAGGGATTCCGCCACGTATGCTGCAAAACATTTGAATGTATTTATCACTTGCCAAAATCCTTTTCACAATCAAACTATGCTTTCTTCGATTATATTTTGTTTCAAAAACCACCTTGGCGGCTTTTAAGTAGCAATGATATTAAAACAAAACACAAAACATTAAAGTGTACTCAATGTGTCTGAGCCAACGCGCTGGCCTACGAATCTAAGTTTCTAGGGTTTAAATACCGGCCGAGGTGCCCGCAATCTGACATTTCGGTTGCACGTCAAAAGATCGCCAAGTTAATCAAAATAAACCTGCAATTCTTTTATTATTGGGGCGTGTCAGATGATTTTCTTGGTTTGGCTTGTAAAGCCCTAAGATCTGAATGTTTCCTTTGCTTTACCTTTAGTTCCGGAGCGCAGCTATAGAGTAATATACACAAGGTAAAGAGAGAATTTGAACCGCGCCTTATCCCACAAGACTCAGTGCACATCGTCAATGGCGAAGAGGTTAGGATTCTGTGCTGCAATATATTATGACTATTTTGTAGTCTTTTTGCGTAGTATGCTGCTGGGTATCTGTGATGTGCTTGCTGTGTATGTCGATGAAGTGTATTACCACTTTTGAGAGCTCATAAAGCAGTGATTTTACAATAATTTTTTCATATTAGGGGTTGTGGAAGTTTGTGTTCAATATGTATTTTAATGCTTCATATACTCCCAATCGAGGTATTTCTTCTTCATAGACTGCTCCTCTTCAAAAGACTATTTCCTATATGTTCGCCAGTTGCAGTGGCACCTTGGCCTTCAACGCGCTCGGCCTTGCGCCTTCCACAACGCTAGTCCCCGCATCAGCAGCACGATGACAAAAAGCAATACACCAGAATATTGTTCCGTTAACAAATGAAAAAAAGTGCGAGATTATTTGAGATTTATTAGTCTATTTTTCCTTGCTATATCAGCATCGCGTGGTTTCTTTCGCAGCTATGAAGCCTGCAGCCCAAGTGATAGCGTTGCTGAACGATCTGTCAAGACGGGGGGGGGGCAGGGGGGGAGGGAGTCGACATCTCTCCCCAAAAAAGTGAACATTTCAAGTATAGTATAGCACACACTCTAGAGGCATTAGTCCAAAAGGAAAACTACAATTTTTCACATTCGCAATTGTTTCGCGTCGCAAAAAGCTGCAGTCGAAAAACAGTAGTACGCGCCGAACAGCGCTGACGATGGAGCTGACGGGAGCGCTATCTCAGGGTGGAGAGCAGCAGCGCCGCGGGTCGTCTACGCGCAAAATCTCCACAAAGCAACCACCGCAATCTAGAACACTGTAGCGCAGCACTGAGCTACATTTCATACGCCATGTTCTCCCCAAAAGTGGCGCACGGCACGTGCCTTGAGCATGTACACAACAATGAAATGCGCCACTTTTCCCAGGATAGAGGGGCTTTAGGTTGGCCGGATGTGTTGTGGCACCGCAGATCAGAGCACGTGGAGAATGGCGCGAGTGCGAACTCTATCCGAACCGCGCAGTCCACACTGCAGAACCTGTAGGGAATAAAACCCCTCGATGTGTTTGCGGTGGTTTTTGAGTAACGTCAAATGTGCCAGCGCACGAGGCCCGTGTCTCGAGCGCACTTAGAGAGAAATGGCGGCACAGCACTAAAATGACTGGCCCTTAGAATCGAATGGTGGCAAAGCACCCGCTCGTCGCAGGTGTCTTGTGTGTTTCTACAACAATTGTGGTGGTACTTGTAAAAAAAAGCCTTCATCATGGGGCTTTAGCAGGAACTTTAGGTTCTGTCACTCATCTGTATCCTACCTTCGTGCGATCGTGTATCACATATACTGCGTGATGCACATTAAAGTCCCCGAGCTAACAGTTGTACTGCACTGGCTAAATTTATATTATACAACGGGTAACAATGTCGCCCTACGAAACTCCTAGTCTCTAAAAAACTAACGACTAATTTTGAAAGCGTCGATACATTGCATTTTTAATGTGTGTTAGCGTTCTTTTTTTCTTCATCTTTGATATATGGGGTTCTCGATTATTATTAAACAGACTATGGTTGTCAGACTTCTTTAAAAAAATAATATATAACTAAGAAAATGGCACGTTACAGCAAAATACAAAAAACGACAAAAACATAACCGCACTTAATAAAAAAATAATAGAATGAAATAAAATTTTGTTTTAAAAGGTTTCAGCTCACCAAAATCTCTAAAAGTGAGCTCCATGCTTTGAACTTTGCGATTTTTTCCTGAAAGAGTAGTTCAGGGTATCATGCTCGCGTTTGTTATAATAATAATAATAATAATAATAAGAAGAATGAATGGTTTATTTTACAGTGCCCACAAACAATCTAGCGGTCTACTGTGTGGTGCACAAACATGGGTGAATTAATATACATATAAGACAAAATACAAATTATCAAAGAAAAACTAACAACAAACACAATAAAGAAAAAATCTAGGGGTAGGCTTGAATTGGCCTGCTTAAGACAATTGCATCCATTTGCGTAATGGTTTCATAAAATCCTGATGTGCACTCAAAATATCAAATTTATTCTGATGTGCATTTTTGCAAATGGGAAGGAGGTGTACTCGTACACCCAGACGAACATCACTGTATTATGAAAATGTGTTTACCAAAAACACCTTCTTCGCAATTTAAGAAGGTGCCAACGCAGTCTGTTCTTTATATTTCTGCAACTTAAGTACAGGCTATAATCACCCATGACAGACCTTAATGCCTGATTTTGAATTCGCTCAAGCTTATTTGCAAGGTAACGTTGAGGTGGATCACAGATAACACAGGCATTTTCTAAGATTTGTCTGATAAAAAAATATGTTGATCTTACACTTCGAGTTGTAATATTAAAATTCCTCAGAATGAAATATACCATCTTGTCTTCGCTTCAGTATTCTGTACTTGGTGGATCAATTTGAAATTATTCAAACAATGCACTTCTATATAATTATGTTTGTCTGTCTGGTCAAGTTCATATTTGTATGTAAAAGTAGATGGGTGAACAAAAGATTGAGTAAAATCAGACATGTACACGTTACCCAAAAAACTAACTAAATACCGTTACTCGTTACTCGCTCAAAAAGTAACTAAATACGTTACTCGTTACCGATTCTCAAAACGAACGCGTGAGTTACCTCAAAAGTAACGAGTTACTTTTCACGTTACTTTGACGACCAAACACACAACTGTTTTTGTTTCATGGTTTATTGTTTTCTTTTTAGTAGTCATTCCCCAGCTGCCTGTCGAAGTTTTCATCAGTTATGCTCACCCTGCTTCCTTGAAAATACATTTCCGACGACGCTGAAGCGTCGTTCTACTGACGCGCTCGAAGGAACGGCAGTGTTTATTGTGCTGCAGGAGGAGCTGGTGAATCTTCGGGAATTGCGCCTTCACTAAGGACAGCGGGTAATGGGCTATGTGCCTTCCCGTGTTTGCAACCTCCGGGTTTACATTCGGTAAGTACCCGGTTCTAGAAAGTTCAACCAACCAACCTAATTGTGGTCGCTGGGTGAAGGACATTCCCAGCTGTAGAGTTCAGTACAGCAACTTTTATCGCTGGACATGTCAGTCGAACTGTTCGACTGACGTGTTCAGCGATATACGTTGCTGTACTGTCATACTATTTATTTGTTTTTCGGGTCTATCTGCCTTTAAAAACAAGGCTGTTTAAGCGGTGTTGTACACTTTGCTCCTCAAAAGTAACGAGATACCGTTACTCGTTACTTGGCCTTAAAAGTAACTAAATACCACTACTCGTTCCTTTTCCAGAAAAAGTAACTAAATACGTTACTCGTTACCGAAAATAGTAACTAGGTAAAAGTAACTCGTTACTTGTAACGCGTTACGTACATGTCTGAGTAAAATACATTTATTTGCACTTTTATATATTCAATCCCATATCCCGACGATTACACCAGCACTCTTTATTTTCCTACATCCCTTTTCATAACACAGACATCTGCATAATTTTCAACAACACTGTATAGTACGCAATCATACCCAAATAATTTAGTATTTTACTGTATGATTTCACGAATATTGTTAAGATATAACAGGGGTACTAGAACAATTTCCTGAGACGCCCCCGAGATTGCAAGTTGAGGTGAAGATTTCTGCCCATTTAGTGCAAGACTCTGTTCTCGACCAGTCAAATACTCAGCAGCCCAGTTTATAGTTTTTCTAAATATTTCCAATACCCTATTAGAAAAAAACTGCAAAAACTGTCATTGACATCCGGTGAACTTTCAGTGAGATCCGGTGAAAACTGGTCAAGTTTCAACCGTTTTCATCCGAAACCAGCGTCGTTTACCAGTCTTTGTGAAATATTTGCCGGAATTTTACCTGCAGCCTCTTCGCTGGAAATTTTACCGGAAACGAGGGAGATCGTTTCCTCGTTTACCGAACTTCCCTGGAAGCCGACGTGAGGGGGGGGGGGAGCGGTGCCGGACAAGTCCCCATGCACCCTCTCTCCCTCGCGTTGGGTTCGAAGGGAAAATATGTGGGAGTCTTTTTGCTGTTATTTTGTGAAGAAAACCGGTTTCTTTGTTGGTCAACCAGCAACTGCAACGACGGACGCTTATTGTCGGATTTTCGTTCCAGGTGTGCGACCTGTATTTTCCAGAGCTGCTGGTTCGCGTAAAAGAGCAAAGCAGAGCAACTGCTTTGCGTAAAGGAGTGCATTATGGACCTCAACGATGAAGTTGTGTTTAGGTCCCAATGCGGGATCCCGGTCGAAGGGTTACTAGAAGTATTGTCATTTTAATTGAGGTCTACCTTTATCGTGTCGCATGGCAAGGTGTGTGTGCAAAAGTCTGGGGTGTGCATAGGGTCCAGGGTAGCACCTGTACTGAGTGATATCTTCCATGCAAAGGTTGACAGGACACTTGACAGTCTGTTAAAGGCCTCCCCCCCTAAAAGATTTTTAGGAATGTAGACGATTATTTGGTTTTCGTCAACAACGGTAACTTTAGTCGGACCCTCGATTTCGTGCTATTAATATTCAAGGAGCAAGGTTTGGGCCTGAGGTTCACTTTTAAAACCCCAAAAGACCGGACAATCCAGTTTTTTTTGGATCTCAGCGTGGATGTAAGCCAGAGCCAAGTTTGTTGGTGGCATCATTCCAGAACCACCAAGACTCTCCTTGATTTTAGATCGGGGCATTCTAAACTCGCCAAAAGAGGCACTGCTGAATTCATGTATTCGTTCAGCGGCAACAAAGTCTTGATACCACAGAGTGGGAGAAAGCCTGGCCGCCCAGGTCAGAAGACTAAAGGATTCTCGTTTACCGGATTTGGTAATCGCCTCGGCCGCGGAAGCAATAGTGAAAATTATTAAGCTTGAGGCGCGGGGAAAAGTAACAAAAAGAGTAAAAAAGCAGGTCATAGTCAACCCTTTTGTGCACCACATGTCACACGGCTTTAAAGGAGCCGCCTCGAAGTAAGGGGTAGATGTGGTGTTTTCGGCACGTAACAGGTTAAGCGGTATTTATTCTGCAGTAGAAAAGCGCGTGAAATAGGAAGAAAAAACGGGGGAGAGGCCCAGCAGCATAAAACACCGCATTGACTTCGTGCCATGCACCTTGGGTGTAGTATGCCAGATACCCTTCACGTGCGGAAAGGTTTATATCGGACGGACGGGGCGGTGCCTCAACATTCGCCTGCGGGAACACCGAGTTCTTTAACAGAAACAGTAAGCTCCCACTTGGCGTTACACTGCAGGGACTGCGCCTGTACACCGTTACTGGACAAGGCTATTTTTGTTGTATAAAGACAGGGACCGAAAAGCTCGAGAGATTGTCGAAGCTCATAGAATAAAGAAGGAGGGGCCAGCCTGCGTGAGTCAGGCTTCCTTGAATATGCTTGACAGTGAGGTCGAATTTTTAGATCGGGGATGACGCATATAGAATTGTGTAACAGATAGCACCCAGTTTTATGAGGCGCATGCTCATTTCCATCGCGATTAGAGAGTCGTGTTGTTATATGTTTTTCTTCGTGGTTTCCTGACAATAAACCTTTCAGTTGTTAGCGCTCGTCTTGTTCAGTTCCTTCCTCTGTCCTTGTAAAGTTCGCGATGTTCCATTATGGATAAAAAGCAAATATCTTTCAGTGGCTTGTTTCTTACGCCTCCTTGTCCGTCCAGCTTCAGAAACATCCATTGAGCGAAAAAGACACCGGAGACGCCGTGACATCATCAGCGACGACACCTTGGCTGTGCCCGTGATTTTTCAATGGAGGCGGATGTTCGTTCCGCTTGTTCGTGGTTTTCACTAAGCGTGCTACTGACAGTGTTTATGTGTCCGTGTGGTGCACCAGCGGCGACGGCATCAGGGACGATAACGTGACTGTGCCCATGATTTATTCTCAACGGCGGCGGACGTTGGTGCGCGTTCGTAGTTTCCGCTAAACGTGCTACTGAGAGCGTGTGTGTGTCCGCGTGGTTCACCTGCTCGGTTTTATTAGTTAAACTACCGTGCATCCTGGAATTTACCCCGCGGCATTGTAAGTACTTTGAAATATATATTTTTGCTATCAAGAACTCGGTTGTTTCTATTTGGTCTGATTACTTTTGTCTACTACTGTGCAAATTGTTTCACTGGTATCGGCTCTATGAAATAAAGACATGGAACTTTCAGGTATATATAGGCTAACCATTTTAATTGTTACCGTATCGCCCAGCATCTGGTAAACATACACCGCCCACGGTTCACAGCCTTCTTTCTAAATGCATTCCGTTGACGTCACAAAAAACAAGAAAAACACTAAGTTTCGATGAATGCGGCAAATCCGACGACTTCCGGTGAATTCCGGCTTTACTAAAAGTGAAAAGAGTCCCATAATCCAGTAAAATAGGTTGTTTACTAAAATAAAATTCCGCTAAAAATCCGGTGACATTCCGGTAACAAATACGGTGACATTCCACAAAATTCCGGCTTTACCGGAAGTGAAGAGTACCATACTCGAGTAAAATAATTTTTTACTGAAATTCCGGTAATAAACCTTTTTTAATAATACTAATAAAAAATAAATACTACCAAAACAAAAACGATTGTTTTAGACCTGCAAATAAACGCATTGATGCTAGTTATGCTCTTAAGATTGGAAACAAGGAAATTGAAAAAGTAAGTCATCATAAAACGCTAGGCATAATTTTTTCAGAGTTTATGCAATGGGATCATCATATAGAATTTCTAACTCACAAACTGGCAAAAGTAGCTGGCATCATCGGTCACTGTCGCTCTCTTTTGCCTACAAAAGTTAAGATTCAAATTTATCATGCTCTGTTCGGCTCACAAATCAACTACTGCCATTTAGTTTGGGGACACAACGACCAAAAGTAACGTCAACAAACTTATAACTCTTCAGAAAAAATTATTCGTTTCATTGCTAATGTTCCGTACGACATACATGCTGAACCATTATATTTGAGCTACATTATCATGAAATTTTCTTGTATTTGTGACTATCGTTTGCTATTTTCTTGCGCCTTTTTAACTTCGGAGTTTATTGCTTTTTTGTCACAGCTAGCAAACCTGACTGAGCGTGAATGAGTCTTCGATGTTCGTCGTAGAGAATTCTGGAAGGTTCCCAATTGCGTACAAATTATGCACTGCAGTCTCTTGCTCATAATCTACCTACATTGCTTAACAACATTGTAATGAACCGAATCGATATTCATTGTATAACTAAGAAAACATTGCGTACTTTTTTGTGTTGTTAAATGAAGAAAAAAATTGTTCTCTAGTGTTGGTGATGTTATAATTTTATAGGAAGATTTTAAATTGTTTGATTTGAATATTGTAAGAAATATTTAGGATTGTTTAAATATGATTGTGTTTCCTGTACATGCAAGGGCACCGGACTCAGTAAAGCTAGCTTCTGTTAGCTTTTTGTCCGGTGCCCTCGGCATAAGGTTGCTGAAAATAAAGTTGAAGTTCAAGTTCAAGTTCAATAGGGTAATGCAACCTTATGCGGTAACAAATGATGTGGCAAAGTGTCGCACACTTTACAAAAATCGAAATTGTCCAATCTACATGTTTTTTTGTTGTCAGTGGCGTTTGAAAGAAAATGGGTAAATTTGGACAGCTAACACACCCTTTCCTCGACGGGAACCATGCTGGGAAGGAGAAGACATTCCGCTTTTTCAATATAAATGTTAAAAATGAAGTGTTTTTAATAAACCGGAAATTGGAGTGTCCATTCTTTTTTCGCTTTAACACATTTCCAAAATTCTCAGGCTCATTTCTTATTTTTGTTAATATAAAAACTATAAGTTAACTTTTTTTAATATATTACTTAAAAATTGTGATGAACTCCTCGTTTTTCTTCTAAGGTATCAGACGGATAATTGTTATACTTTTTTATGCATTGCATTAACGTTTTATTTGCTTTCGAATTGTAGCAGAGTTATCCACGCTATAAGCTTATCAAATCTTTTAAAAATCAGTTGATGATATGTGAGAATCAGTAAGCACCTTAACGTACGAAATAAAAGTTTCCCATCATTTTTTAACACAGCATTGCTTATTGAGTTCTGAAAAGTAAGGAAAATCTGCCGAAAGCTCCAAACCTACACTCGAAATTAGCATATCCAGACAGCATCAATTTGCATATAGGATTTGACACCATATTAATTTGATTTAATGATAATTCGCATACAGTGCACACAGTGGATACTTTATGAATACAACTGCATCCATAATTGACCGAGGAGGCGAGGTTGGTACAGTTTTTGTAGATGTTATTAAGGCATTTGCCTGGTTCCCCACGGCAAACTAATCACTAGATTGAAAGACGTTGGTATTAATACCTCCATTGTAAAATGTAAACGATGCTACTTGCTCACCCGAAATCAATTTATGAATATTAATTGCATTTACTCAGAGATAAGGGATGTGACTTTTCAGGTACTTCAAGGCAGTGTATTTGGTCATTTGCTTTTTTAGTTTATAATATTGTTCTCTTGTTTCTCATTATTCCCACTGGACATGTTCGTCAATTGGTCGAGGACTGTGTTTTGTTTGATAAAATATCTACTGGTGATCACCTGACTTCATAAAAACCCGTAATTGTGAAACTCTGAAGCTCCGACGTAGAAGAGCGCCTCTCTATTTGCTCGCATTCACTCTATAATCAGAAGCTTGCTTTCAATTCACAGACCTTCTTAAAATTAGTTTCAACAAGCTGTAAGCGTTCCCATCACCAGCGTTTCATAACGCCATTTTACACGAATACTACTCTGTGGAAATATTCATTCTTTTTTCATGCAAGCCATGATTCCATTTATTTTTCCAGAGATGTTATTTCTTAACATGGCTCAGTAAAGCGCTAGATAATTTATTTTATGATGATTTGTTTGCGCCTGCAAGGGTGTTTTTTCTTTCTTTTTCTGTTCATGTTTATATATTTGTGGACCAAAAGAGGAGACCTGCATGGTTGTTTTTGGGCACGTAAAACAAAATAAATAAATAAATAAATGATTACTCGTGTTTTTGTGTCACTTTTGTTATTTCTATTTTCACCAAGAAGTGTAGACTGCTCTTGGGTGTTTATTTATTTATTTTTTGTTGTTCCTCATTTACACCCTTCATCTGCAATATGCATGTTTTATGTCTTCTCGGGAACTTCTGACATTTCTGCCTCTCATGCGATTTTGTTTGTTTTGTACATAATTTGAAACATTATTTGCGTTGTTTTTCTTCCTCCCCGCTAGAATCATGTGTCTTTTGTGGTGCTGTAGTATTTTATAAACAAAAAAAATGTATTAGGAAATAATAATTTTCACCAGCTTGCCTGCTCACTCACCGTCTATCATTAAACGTTTAATAGCCATTTAAAATAGGTACTAGATCGTGGTTTGTTATTACAGACATTTTGGAGGGAATAGTAACCAGGTAAGAATATAAATTGTTTACCTAAAGGAAATATTTTTATAGTCGTCAAAAAAGTGTAATCGGTTTCGAAACACAGATGTCGGTGATATACAATACAATAAAAAAGCAATTTGTTTACTTTTTTCGAAAATATTACAATATAAACCCCACACAAGCCACTAATGGCTTGTGCGTGGGACGCGACAGGCGCCTCAACTGTTTATAGCACAGATAGTTAAAGCAGCAGAGCCTATTTTCTCTGCTTAGCAGTGCATATTTAACTGATAAGCAGAGAAAGCAAATCTCTTATGCCTACACCCATAAATTATGTTTTTTTTACTCACTCTTCTTTGAATGCTAACGTGATATTGGTACAGATATTTTGTGATTAATTTGTAATATACACCTTTAGATAGCCTGCAATAAATGATATTTAGTTGGGTATAAATATTTAAATAAACGGACACCGCTGAATCTGTTATTTAAATGGTGGAAATAGTTAAACGTCAGTGGAATATTTGGTTTAGTTCTAAACTGGGTGGACATAAAAAAACAGTGCCGAATAGACGGAACAAAGTCAATGAACTCCAGCAGCATTTAGCGTCTGTTGCACAATGTTTATGTTTATACTTCAATATAATATTAGTAATTAGGTATGGGCAGAGGGGTAGTAGTGCTGGAGTGATTCGCCGAAGTGAAACGTAATATTAGGAAATAAGGTTAAAATTATTGAGTTGCGGTCCCGGGGATACCTAAAAATGTTTATTTTCCTTGTGCCGACATAGCCCTATTTGCCATGTGTTATGACTTTCATAAAAGAGAAAAAGAATGGCGGTATATGAACGAAATATATTTTTATAAATGTCCATGTGCATATCTTTTCGTATGAATTTAATCACCATGGTTTTCTGAACAGAATCTCGAACAGAAATTGTGACTGACACCGCGAGTGATGGTCCACACACCGAAGGTGACATTGTACTTTCGTCAACTGGTCCAGCATTGACAACGCGCACTTCAACCGGCATGGTGACTACATCAACTGGTGTGTATGAAGGTTCCATTTCTCGTGTGTCGATTCAAGTTTAGGCCCCCAACGGCGAAACATTTTGAATCTGAGTATGCATGAAGTTTTTAACAAAGCATGTTTTGTTGGCTGGATTTCTTGTGAAATGTGTAGCGATGGAGTGTGATGAAAGGTGTTACACGCACGCCAAGGCAATATAACACATGCGTAGTTCATTGTACGTAATGCATCATCATTCAAAGCATATAAAAGTGTCGCGGTTAGCATACCCGAAAAGATATTGGAAGACACAAAGTTTGAATTCCCGCGACTCTAAATATTTTGTATTCTGTGGGCTTCCTAAGTTTTGTTTTATACGATCAAATACAGAAATTCTCCAGCTTAATTTAATTATATTTTTATGTATGCAAAAACATTACTACCCTAGTGCAAGGTTTGATATGTATAAGAAAGTTCATGGTCTGATGCATGCATGAGCAAATAAGATCATAAAGGAGCATAACAACATTATAAGGACAAAAATCACAATATAAAATTATATAACTTATACAAATTATAGAGATTATTATAAGTTATTATATAAACCTATATTTTTAAAAGGTTTTTTGATGCAGATACACAATTTTATTAAGGCATATGTGTTTGTTGTACCAAGGAATTTCCTATAAATAATAAATATTTCACTAGGGAGGACATATATAAAGAAATAAAACTAGCGAGTTTAACGAAAAGACATGGCGGGAGTCGAACCAGGGAACATGTCTTCCGCAGTCCAAGGTCTTCGCTCGGCTCCATAAGGATGACCTATAAGAGGCGCAAGGAGCTGGACTAAGGATCGATTGCCGTCGATGGTAGCCAGCAATAACACGCTACACTCTTAGGCGAGTGATACTCAGTTCGGCAAACTTAGTACGATCAACGACAAGTCATACGCAGTCCAGTTTACTTCTGGCTAGCATTGACAGCTAGTCATACATATTTCGGAGTACGTATTATGCGTGCGATCGTCGGCGGTGGCTCAAACGTAACCCAGCATATTTAGTACGAAGTCTACCGTTGGTCGCGAGTCATACATAGTCCAGCATACTTGGTCCGCGGGCAACCGTCGGCGCGTGTCATAGTTACCGTTTTCCTGCATACATATAGCGCAGGCGAGTGTCTGCGCGCGCATCTGGCACCGAAATGACGAAGCGCAGCTCTGCACGTGCGCTCGCGGCAAGACGGGGTAGATAATAAATGTATAACACACTGAGTGATAGCGCACAGCCATATCATGCTACAACATAGCAAATCACTCAATAGATAAATTATCGAGTGAAAACCATTCCCGCTTTATAATTATTTAGTAGCAACAAGAGGCTCCTCGCGGTGCAAAAAATTAGAAACTAAGCGCGGTAGACACGTCCTTTCAAAAAGCAGAACCCATTTACACTTTTCATTAAAACATTCTTCTGCCACACTTCCCTTCTGAATAAATAAAACAGAACTGATAATAATAATAAAAATAACTATCTATGTAATCGTATCTTGTTCATATGTGTTCTTATAAGGTTCTTGTACGCTCTTGCATGATTATTTTGATCATACACGTTTATTGCACAGTGTAATATGAGAGGGCCTGCCACCTACTGGGCAGCACGCCTACCTGCTGGTGGTGGACGGCGAGATTAAGTTTCTTATACGTGGCACTCTGGCCTGCGTTAGCATCTCGTTCTTTCTCCGCCAACCTAACATGGTGCCAGAAGTGGGATCACGGCCAGAAATCAAGAACCGCTTCAAGCACTGACTTCCGAGGCACCCAAGGAAGCGATACTGCGCTGGAAGAAATGGCAACCACCACTGCGGGCACATCGTTCGTGATACAGCCGCCGGAGCCATTTTCTTTCACGTCTTCGAACGAATGGCCGAAATGGAAGATGCGCTTCCAACGCTTTCCCACTGCTTCGGGACTCAGCACAAAGCCTGAAGAACACCAAATCGACGCTCTCCTTTACATTATAGAGGACCAAGCCGACGACATCTTCAGCACGTTCCAGCTGACCGAAACAGAAGCCAAGAAGTGCGATACTATCATGGGCCACTTCGTCGCGTATTTCATACCGCGAAAAAACGTCATCTTTGAGCGAGCTCGATTCAACTCCGGGTCCAACAGGAGGCGATTCCATCGAAGAGGTTGCCACGTCACTGCACGCCTTGTCCAAGTACTGCGACTACGGCCCAATGCAAGACCAGTTCGTACGAGATCGGCTAGTGGTTGGCATCCGTGACAAAAAGCTCTCTGCAAAACTCCAGCTCGACGTCCACTTAACACTTCAAAGGCTCTGGAGTCAGCGAGGCAAGTTGAAAACGTCCGTCAGCAGCAAGTCGAGCTGAACCAAGACATTAAAGCCGGCAGCAGCGTCAACAAGTTTGACACAAGGGAAACTTCAACTTGCCGCTTCTCTGGGTCTAGCTCCAAATCACCAGGCAGGCTAGAACACAAAGAGTCTTATTCGTCCAAGGAATGTCCTTGGTCTGGACGAGCCCGCCATCCCAGAAAGTCCTGTATAGCTCGACACGAGACTTGTAATAGTTGCCTTAAGGAAGGTCATTTTTCCGGAGTCAGCCTTTCCAAGAAAGTCCGCGTCGTTGGACCATCTCAAGACAATGATGACGAGGTTGGCTTTATTGGAGGAGTGGCACATCGTCAAGCTGACAAGTGGGAAGTAACGGTGACGCTTCAAGGGGAAACCGGAAAGTTTAAATTGGACACAGGTGCCGACGAAACGGTCATCTCGCCCTCCATCTTCCGGAAGCTCTCCCACGACCGCGCCTGGTAGCAGGACCTCGTCAGCTTCACGGACAGGACGGAACCCTTTTTGGCAACACAGGGAACAGCTCGCCTCAACATCACGTACAGAGACCGCACTTCAGTGCAAGATGTTTATATCTTGGATGACCTCCGTACGCCATTACTCAGAGAGCCTGCTAGACAAGCTTTGCGATTGGCATCGGTGATCAACGAGATCAGCCACAGCTCCCACATTCTTGACGGATCTAAAGTCGACGCAAGGTCAGAGTTCCCTGCGCTCTTCAAAGGGCTAGGCAAGCTCCCTGAAGCTTACCACGTGCAACTCCAAGACAGCGCCAAACCGTTGGCACTAAGTTCTCAACGGCGAGTGCCGATTCCGCTCTACAAAAAGTCGAAAGAAGAGCTTCAAAGAATGAAGAGAATGGGAGTAATATCACCCTTTGAAGAGCCAACTCATGGTGTACCGATGGTAGTTGTTCCAAAGCCAAGTGGTGCAGTGAGAATATGCGTTGATTTCACAGACCTCAATCGCTACGTACTCAGAGAATGGCACCCTATACCGTCAGTCGAACACACCTTAGGACTCCTTCAGAATGCAAGGTACTTCTCAAAACTCGATGCAAACTCCGGCTTTCGGCAAATTCTACTAAGCGGAGACAGCAAGCAGCTCACGACTTTCATTTCGCCGTTCGGACGGTTTTGCTTCAACCGGCTCCCTTTCGGAATTTCTTCAGCTCCGGAGCAATTCCAAAAAGAGCTCTCGAGCATCGTACAGGGAGCAAGTGGTGCTGTATGCCATATGGATGACATTCTCATCTGGGGTTCCACTGCCGCAGAGCATAACACCAGACTCCGCACCGTTTTTCAGCGACTCTGCAACGCAGGTCTGACGCTCAACGAGGACAAATGCTCCTTTAACGTCCAAGAATTAACATTCCTGGGCCACAAAATCAACGAGCATGGCATTCGTCCAGACGATACCAAAGTTGAAGCCGTCAAAGCCATAGACCCGCCTAGCTCTAAGCCAGAGCTGCAGAGGGTGCTGTGAATGGCAACGTACCGGGCTAGATTCGTTCCGAAACTCGCAACCGTCCTTCAACCACCCAGCTCTATGCTTAGCACTAAGCAAGAGTTTGTTTGGGGATCCGCTCAACAAGACGCGTTTGACAAGCGGAGGTCGATTTTATCGTCACATCCAGTCTTTCGTGTCTACGACCCTAGAAAAGAGACTGTAGTGACGGCCGATGCGTCTTCTTACGGAGTCGGCGCCGTATTGAGACAAAACCAAGAGGGAAACAAATATAAAGTAATCGCGTACGCTTCCAGACTGCTGAGCGACACCGAAAAAAGGTACGCTCAAATTGAAAAAGAGGGTCTAGCGCTCGTCTGGTCTTGTGAGAAGTTCAAAAACTCTCAAGAACACTTTCCCTCTAGGTCTAGAGAGAGACGTTGGCGCTTTTCTCCAAAACATCAGGTCCACATTGCCATTCAAAGACACATGTCTTCAGTGGATTAGTGACCACCAAAAACAGACCTAGTCTGCCAAGCCTTGAGAAAATACTCTCAACGAACTTGGCCCAGCCGGCGAGACCTTTACAACGACGTGAAGCCCTACTATCAATATCGGTATCAATTCACCGTTGAGGAGGATATACTTCTTTACGCCTCAAGGGTAGTGATCCCAGTCAAGTGCCTACCCGAACTCCTGAGACTTCTGCATGAAGCTCGCTTCGGCATTGTAAAGACTCAAGCCAGAGCGGCAGGCTCTGTATGGTGGTCAGGTCTACAAAACGATGTGGAAGAGACAGTAAAAACATGCCATCTCTGGATTGAAAAGTCAAAGAACAGGAAAATGCCTCTGCTTCTTATTGAATTTCCCGACAGACCATGGCAGAGGGCGGCAAAGGACCTCTTTTACCATGAAGGTCACTAGTGATTAATTGTGACCGATAATTTTTCTTGGTACCCAGAAATCGCACGACTACAAAGTCTGACTACACAGGCAGTTGTCACACACTGGAAGTAAATATTTCCCCCGCACGGCATATCAGAGGTCGTTGTGTCCGACAACGGACCCCAGTTTTCTCATGTAGCGACTTCTGCGTTTTCTACTTTTGCAAGAGAAAATCAATTTAAACATGTGCAATCCAGTTTTCCGTATCCACAGAGCAATGGGTTAGCGATGGCTGCAGTTAAAATGATCAAAACTTCGATGTCAAAAACGGGAGACCCCTACAAGACACTTCTCTCGTACCGAACGACACCTTTAAAGAACGAATACAGCCCTGCGGAACTCTTCATGTAAAGGCCGCTTTGAACAAACGTGCCTACAGCAAGCAAGATGTTATCGAAGTAACATCTTTAAAGTGAGATGTTACCTCCCGCCAGCCCCGACATTGATCGGCTAAAGAAGATTGAGGATGAAAGTCAGAAACAACAAGAAAAGGCATACAATCGCCGCCAAGGAGTTCGCGACCTGGCGAACATCGTGGATGATACCGATGTCTGGGTTGTAGACCTCAAGAGAAGAGGTACTGCACAGCAGCCAGCCCAGGAGCCAATGTGCTTTGTCGTAGAAACGGATGAAGGCACCGTTTGGAGGATCAGGACCCATCTTGTTCCCTACACCGATCAAATCCCGGCGCCTGACTCCTCACACGAATGCCAAGATACCACGCATGCCCACAGCAAGAGTGGCCGCTGTCTAAAACAACCAAGGCGGTACTATCCTTAAGAAAGGGATATGTGGTATGAAAGGGCCTGCCACCTACGGAGTAGCACGCCTACCTGCTGGTGATGGACGACGATATTAAAGTTTCTTATACGTGGCACTCTGGCCTGCGGTAGCATCTCGTTCTTTCTCCGCCAACCTAACAGCCAGAACAGTTTGTGATACATATAAGAGTGTTCACTAGGGATGCCGTACTTATGTGACGTGACGCCGCAGTGTAAGTTGACCTGACGTTTGCCGTGAAATTAATGTTTTCTACATTTTGTGGAGAAAATGTTATCACAGTTTAGAGATGCTGTGCCCCAAAAACTTTCCTAGTTATGTTTAGGGAATAAACGATCCGCCACAGCTTCAGGTCGTTTTTTCACGTAACTACGTCACGCGACTTGACAGTGTGAAGTGATATAACATTCTCAAGTTGCGGTGTCATGAGGCAACGTTGATTACAAAAACTCACAAGAGCATACGATCTCAAATCTATGGTCGAATGACACTTCTGATTTGTAAAACGTTTAATTCGTCTAGTATCTCAAAATTGTCATATTATTTTAAACATTTTCGAACACTACCTTGGACATTTTTCCTAATGAATTTGACAGAATAGAAAATAACTTGGAAAGTGTATAGAGTTCCAAAAAGTAAGGATTGCTTGTATTAATTTGTACACGGCTCTTCTCAGCAGACTTTGGAACTAACCCTTAGGAGTAACGGTTTACTTGTAATCCGTTACTTTTTCAAGTAATTTTATAATCCCTATGTTACCATTTTCCGGCAGTGATTTCTAACAAAATTTCGCTACAAAATATTGGTAACGGATTACTTTATTTACTTGTTACTTTTTAAAAACGTAAGCATTATACTAAAACTGGATCAATACCTAGTGTGCGACCGCACGCTCAAAAAATGAAAAACGACCGCTCAGGCCCATAGATATTTCGGTGCGGCCTGAAACTTTAGTCCGTCGATATATAAGTTGACACTGCGTCAGAGCTAAATGCAAGAGACTGAAGCTTCGAGACGTTGCGCTCACGCTTGAAAGGCCTGTTTCACAAGGGAGATTTCGCATACAATATTCACATTAGCGCTTTAAACTTTCATTAAGCCAACGACAGCTTTCTCGATCACGATCGGTCGGAGTTGCACTTCGGCGCAAACTGTCATTAAACCGATAACAATCATTAAGTTTAACTGAGCTGGCCTACCTCAGTTGACCTATGTGGGTTCGCCCCAATAGAGCTAAAGATGGCGGCATCCGCCGCATCGTCGCCATTGGCCACCGCCAGCGAACCACTTTCTATCATCGCTTATAGATTGGGGAAGGTACCTAGAAAGTATTGTAGCCGCAAATATTGTAAGAAAAGGTTTGATTCTGGGCAGCAGCTGCTGCAAGTATGGTCATTGCACGTCTCGGAAAAACAAAGCTAGGCGAGGGCAGCCATTGCGATGTAGGTGCTGATAAGACTTTCATTATGTTTTTTTTTACTTGTATTCATGTGAAAGGTTTTGATTATCGGTTCTTTACTAAAAAAGTGAATTTTATTTTGCATTAAACGATTATAATGAATGAAAACCAAGCATAAATTTCATTTGCATCACTTCTTCAAAACAAAAAAGGCAATGTGACTTTTGTATTGGTTTTGTTTCGGTTTCAACTTCGTCCCTTGACGTGCATCTCCACTGGGTTTGTTTGACTTGTGTAGCATGAAAAACCGGACAATTTAGGTGAGCTCAGTGGCAGTTGGCAGATGCCTAACTACTTGAGTGCGCCAGTGTGACCACGGTAGGAGATCGGGTTTTAACTACGAATCTCTTAGCGGAGGTCGACGCTGCTGCAGCAGGTGCACACCTAGCTTTGTCCGCAGAATGCAAAAAAAAAATATAGTATCCAGTCGCCGTAAGCCAGCGAGACGACAGAAGTATCTGCAACTTTCTCTGCTGGTCAGCTTAGAGGTCAACAGAGTGCGCGTGCATTCTTTGTCTTAAATACATTATTTAATTTCTACAAGGACAACAGTAATGCGCGCGTATGAGAAATTGAATGTAGCGTTGCAGACAATTTTTGGAAATATAACATTCAAATGTAATGGATTACCGTTACAAATTACTTTCGCTAAACAGATTACTTTATAGACGTTTACGCTTAAAAAAGTCTATTACTTTCACGTTACTTTTTCGGTACACTTATCTAGAAAAACAAATTTGATGAGTTTTTGAAAATGTTCTGTAACACTAGTTTTCATTTCTCATACGCCCGTATTATGTCAGTCCTTCTAAAATAAAACATTGTATTTAATAGGAAGAGTGTAGGTGCACTCGAGTTCCCTGTGAGCTGACAGGGCACCAAAAGCTGCAACCACACCCGACATCCCGCAAGCTTACGGCCTCTGGAAATGATCCCTGAAATTCTGCAGTCGAGCCTAGCGGTGCGCACTATTAATAGCAGCGTCTGCCTCCGCTACGAGATTCCGAGCTATAGAAGCGATTTACTAAAGCTCCTTTTTGACTCAGGTGTCTCGCCTGTTAATCCCAAGAAATGAAACACTTGGTTCTCACGTTATAATGTACAGCCAATGCAAAATGCAGGTGTCCCAGGTTACCTTGATGTGTTTCCGTAGATAAGAGTTTGTTGTTCTTGCTGATTACAATTTGTGTTTTTGGCAAGCAAATTATGCACTGAAACTCTAGGTTTCCGTTCTTCCTAATGCCTTGAATTTCGAACATCTCATGAAGAAATGGCCATAAAGACGACAGACAGACACTCTATGACCGAAAACTCGACCAGTGAGAGAAAAAGTGGTGGTTACGGGTTATTCAATCGTTCATCGGTTCTCAGTTTCATACCAATATTTGCGTAGGCCAGGGGAGGAAAGGAGGTAGAGAGCGAGAAAAGCGGTGGCCACCGGTTTCACAAAACAATTAAGAATCACACCACTTTACATGTTTTCTCTGCTCTCTCTCTGTCATCATTCCTTAGGCAGCTTACCCTCCTCCCCCCACACACACACCTTTTATGTCGACCGTTCACTGTAAAGTGACTAGTGGACTCGACCACTATGCCCAGACAAGTGAACTAAAAGAAGTATCATCCGTACCCTGGTTGACGATGCTCTTAGCCTCGCGCCGGGCGCTTTTCAGCCGTGCCTTAAGAGGGTGCTAAAATAAAGTAGCGCACATCAAAGACCAAGATAATTCGACCCCTCCCCGCGAGGCTACATCGTCTCTTACGCGATTTGTGTCCCCGCAAATCGTGAGGGTATGAACGCGCCTTTGATGCCTGTGCTGGTGGCGGGAGTCGTCAAAAAAGTTGGACTGCGTGAAAGGGTGTAAAAGGCAGAAACAAATAAACACTAAGAGGTTTCTCCTGCCCGGGAGAAGAAGAAAAACACGATGGATGACGACGGAGAGCCTACTCGGCGTTGTATTTCTTGATCTTTGTCTTTCGTATATTTGTACATGTCTTGCCCATTTTTCGAGAGGCTTTAGTGACCAGTCATTCAAAAAACCGTGTTTTCGGCTATTCTCCCCTTCTTGATGTTTTCTATTTTGTTAAACTCGCACCCTTCATGCTGTTGAATGTTCAGCTCGTATTCTCCAGTTACTCAATTGTACTCTACATTTTTAAAAAGTAACGTGTAAATAAAGTACTCCGTTACCAATATTTTGTAAAGTTACATTACAAATTGCTTCCAAAAAAGTAACCTCGCAACTACAAAATCACTTGAAAAAGTAACGGATTACAAGTGATTTGTTACTTGTAACGAATTGCTTTCCAAATCTGTGTGCAACGTAATGAGTAGAGTAATCCGTTACTTCTCAACGAACGTAATTTGAAAGGTTATTCATTACATTCGATGATCGCTTATTTAAATTGTAGTCCATTACATTGCTAAAGTCGCGGACACAAGTTTGCTCTCGAGCAAAAATGCTGGTACGTGAATAAATCTTCACAAACTATAGGGTCCGCCGTTCCCACAATTCAAGCTATAGCTGAAAGCGCTGCAATCAAATTCGCTCCGTTTATTTCGAAGTTTAAATGAGCCGCACTAAGCTGGTGCTAGGCTGGACGCAAATTATAAATTTTCTTAATTTTGACATATTTGTTGAGCTCGATCTTAGCCAAGCAGGAACTTGTGGGCAGACAAAGGCGGGTGAAGAGACACGCATATTTTTTCTTTCAGTGGCGTGACATCATGCAGACGTATTCCGTTTTCCGATAGCCGCAATCACATTCTACAATAGTTCACCTCCCAGTTGCCCGAATGCGACAAGACGGAAACAAAATAAGCCTAGTGAAAATAAAATTACATGAAGTAGCGAGAAATGTTTACGCAGTTAATGGACACAAGAACAAAAGTGTCTAGTGTGATATACTTTATTGTATGGCTTATAATAAGATGCGCATATGTTATAAGGAATACCTTATGAGCGATGATACAAGGTCTCACATAGCGCAGGAACTTGCGTGTTTGCGTTCTTGCGTTCGCTCTGGCTGCAAGCAGTCGCACGCTCACGCGCTCGCTTGCTGTCATGCTTCCGCAATCGAAGGACGATTTCGCCGACGCGCCTGATAAGGACGTTCTTCGAAAAAATGTACGTGGCTCGTGCTCAAACCGCTTCTACGGAAATCAGCTGTGTCGAGATGCTCGGCCGGCTGTAATCGCCGCTTTCATCGTAAATGCATGGATGTGCGAAGCGAAAACTTCAAAATGTTTTTGGAGCTTGGGGTCAGCGCCTACAAGTGCACAACCTGCATTCGTCGCTCGCCACAAACAACTGTCATCGAAGAAGTGAATGTTGTGACCAACGTTGAATCAGAAACTGTAAACACGTCGACTATGAACGTTGAGTTGCTTCCATCGGAGGCTGTTCTTATGTTCACAAATATTCTGAACAAGTTGGACCTGCTCGTAACTGAAGTGAAGTGGCTTGAGGGCAGGTAATAACAGCCTTCGGTCCGAACTGTCAGAAATCCGCAAATGCCCTCCGAGTATGAAACCGACACCGGCTGTACCACCCAAGATTTATGCTGCTGTCGCTTCTTCACACTCGAGTGCTTTTTCACCTGCGATGTCTGCGCCTGTGAGCCTCGGTAATCCGCCTTCGTCGGCTCCGAGTGCCTCCAACTTCAGCGGACGAAATGGGGCGCTGAACCAGCAAGCCAGTGTGCAGTCGGAAGGTACTTCGACGAAATCAGACCAGACCCTTACAGTCACCACCGAGGACGGTTTTATGCCATATATGTCGCGCCGCCGTGCCAAGGCCTCTAGTGGAACATCCAAGATCTGCAAGGTAAAAACTGTACCCTGCAAGTTGACGTCCAAAGCTCTGTTCGTGTCTAGAATAGAGCCGGACACGTCCACAGCAGATGTGCTAGACATTGTCAAACCTGTTTTCGGAACCAAAGTGGAAACCTGCTCGAAACGTAGGACAAAGTTCACCTCTTATACTTCTTTTCATATATCTGTATATGACGAGGCTTTTGAGCTGTTAAATTCTCCTGATGTCTGGCCGGAAGGTTCCCTGTTTCTCCAGTTCTTAGGTAAACTAGATGTCTCCCACGTCTCCGAATCACTAGATCACAATGGCAGGAATGGATAATACAATTAAGTTATACTACCAAAATGTTCGCGGGTTGAGAACGAAGGCAAGCGAATTTCGTCTAACGTTGCGGTTTCCTTTTTTGACATTATCTGTCTTACTGAGACTTGGTCATGTCACGAAATTCTTGATTCACAATATTTTTTTGTCAGATTACACTGCATTTCGTCGGGACCGCGACTATGGCGCCACTGGTCAAAGGTTCGGCGGAGGGGTGCTAATTGCACTCTCGAGCAAGTTAAAGGCGATCCGCAGAAGTGACGTTGAGAATTGCGATGAGTGCGTATGGCATGATATTTTACTATGCAACCGTTCTAATTATCTTATAGGAAACTATTTTTCCCACCTAAATAGCAGTGCGCACCTTTTATTTCACACTTTGACGGTTTAACAAAGGGAATTGATTTTAGAAAATTCAAAATGAAAATATATGGCGACTTTTACCTTCCGGGCGTAAACTGAACTTTTGGCAGTTTCGATTGTTGTTATTACCTTACAGAAAGCAAGGCTTCTGGGTTTTCGCCGATTGTCGATTTCTATGGGCTTTCCCAGCACATTCATCTTACGAATGCTTCAGGCAATATACTTGACCCACTTTTATTGAGCTTCCATATCGGCACGCTCACGGCTTCGCCACACCCTGTAGTATACCTGATGCCCATCACCCGCCCTTCAAAGTCGAATTCTATTTGCCTTGCTTATCTCGGGAACTTGCAAAATTCATTTATTACTATCAAAACGGAGATTACTCGAGCCTGTTGAAGTACGTCGAATGATACGATTGGTCTTCGCTCTATGCTTCAAATTATGCTAATTTTACGGCCAGAGAAGTGACGTCGGTTATGAAAGACACTATTGAAATTTATGTAGCTAAGATACTAAGTTTGCGAGTTGGTTTTCCAAGGAACTGAACATTGCTTCGCGGAGAAAGTCTCGTTTTCATGGCCTATTCAAGAGAACGTGTCAGCAAGTGTGGTACAATAAATTTAGCAACTTGTGATCGTTAGCCAAGATTTTTCATCCGCGTAATAAATACGCCTACGAAAGACGTGTTGAAAACAGCTTATATTCTGACCCGAAATGTTTCTGAAAATTCGTAACCGGCAAAACGCGGTCGTTTTCTCAACATTCATCGCTTCGTTTTACTCGTCAGGGTGCGGTTTGTTATGTTTCTTCGCCTAAAAACATCGCCGAGGAGTTTGCCTAATTTTTGTTTAGCAGCTCTTAGTTACCGTCCAATCGTTCCGTGAAATCCGACCGAGTGAATGATCCCACTGATGACGACTCTGTCTCCCAGTTTTGTGTTACTGCATGTGACGTCGTCGCGGCGATAAAAAAGCTAAAGCCTGAATTGTCAGGTGGTGCAGACGAAATTCCCCATTTTATCGTTAAAGGCAGCTGTGGGCTTATAGCGCCCACACTAGCTCATATTTTTAATGTGTCATTGCATCCTAGTATATATCCCGCGATATGGAAAGAAGCGATAGTTTTGCCCATTCATAAAGAGGACGATGCCAGCATTGTGTCAAATTACCGCCCTGTGTCACTTTTGTGCGGTTTTGCTAAAATACTTTAAACCATCGATGCAACAATGTCTTTTCTCCCATTTAGCAAATTATCGTACGCATTAAAAGAATGGCTTCATTAGAGGACGTTCCGTTGAAACTAATCTTTGTGCATTTCTTCTTTACGCAGCCCCTGTCGTTTCTAAAAGTGGTCAGATTGACTCTATTTACTTCAATCTTTCGAAGGCTTTTCATAGGGTTGATCGTTTCTTGCTTGTTCAAATATTGTAACAATATGGTATTGTACCTAAGCTTTGAGATTCGGTTCCTAGTTATTTTTAATCGAGAAGAAACTCTGTTCGTGTTGCTAATGTTTTATCAAGTGCGTTCTCCCCAACCTCATGAGTACCCCAGGGTCAGTCGTGGAGCCGCTGCTATTCCTTGTATTCATTAATGATATTTCAAAGTGTATTACATCTGCCAGGATGCTTTTATTTGCTGATGATATAAAGGTATTTTCGCATATTCGTTCTGAAAATTACTGTGAAGCCCTACAATCTGATGTGTTGAGCATTTCTAAGTGGTGTTTGTCAAATCGCGTGCCTTTGAACAACAACAGGACTAAGGTAATCTCGCTTACAAGACGCAAAAATCTCTTACACTTCAAATACAAGTTGGGTAACTGTACTATTGCTTGAACTGATGTAGTCAGGGACCTTGGAGTGCTAGTGGACTGTAAACTATTGTTCAAATCTCATGTACTAACGTTTGTGGTACCGGTCTTAGAGTGCTCTGGATGATTTCACGTTTGACTCGACACTTCAAGGCACCTGATAGTATATTACGCTTATTTTGTGCTTTGGTTAGGCAACGACTTGAATTTGCATATATTGTGTGCAACGTTTTATCACATAGCGATTGCAGACACACTTGAAATGGTACAAAGGCGTCTGATGCCCATAGTCTACGATAGGCATTTTAACTGTAGACTTTATTTCAGTATAATTTTCTTGTTAAAGTTTTAAAGCTCAGAACACTATTTGACCGCTGGCATTGCCGAGATGCGGTGTTTTTAGAGAAACTCATACAAGGTCGTTTCGATGTGCCTGATCTTTTAGGTAGTACAAGCTTACGTGTGCCAGCTAAACGCACGCGACTCTGCGATGCGTTTTATCCTGCCAAGCAGATTAAAGGGTCACCAATGCAAAGACTTCAAATTTTTTGTATTAGCCTTGTGCACTATGATTTCTTTTCCATGCCTTATTTTACTTTTAATACCGAGTTGTGTCTGCGATTTGTTTTATTGTGACTGATGTGTCACTCCTGTATTTCACGTCTTTGCTTGTTGTACTCATTTGTGACTTTTATGTGCACCAATACCAAAGCCTTCACGGTATTTTGGGCACGCAATAAATACCAATACCCCCAAAAATACCAATACTCTTGTTACAATGACTTGTATGATTTCTTATTTCGATACAAAAAACGTATATTTTACTACAAGTATATACTACATCTGTTCCTGTCCTGACATTATAATATATGAGTGTTTTAGTGAAATATAACTAAAATGTATACTCATCAGTCCAAAAGTAGCTCAAATGATATGTATACACTTTTTTATTTTAATTTTAATAAAGCAAAATTGTAGAGATGGATCCTAGAGTTCCGAGACTTATGTAATCAAGTAAATCAATGGATATGTTGGGAACACAGAAAATGAAATTGTAAACCGGTGTTGCCGAGGATTAGCTGTCATTCGAAGACCGTAGAAGCTGGGGTATTAAAGTCGCTGGTCAGAAACGCGTTAGGCAGCTCGTGTGTTCATTTTATTACAGATTCTGTTGAAAGACAGTGCAAAAGGTTGATCCGTGTTGGGTATAAAGCCTGTTTTAGCAAACGGCAGTTAGAAAAGGTTATCAAAGGAAGGAGAGAAAGGGTAAAAGGTGAAAGGACCAGGTTTGCTTTGATCCCCTATTTTCATAAAAAATCGCACAGCAGCTCTACACTGGTTTTGGCCAAGCCTTAAAGGGTGGTGTAAAACTTTCAATTGGAATGTTTATTTTTTATTTTTCACGAGCTTACTGGCACCAGCGGGACTCAAAAATACGCGCACGCAAAGCCAGTGGTCAAGCAACTCCTTTTGATGCGGTGTAATTTCAAGTACGAAAGTGAGCGTGTTCATTCAATCTCTCCTTCGCAAAGCGTGATGACGTAGCTGGGCGGTCGCAGTACCGGCCAATGTCGATAATTGAAAGCGACTCATAGATAAGACCCGAGTGTTGCGTGGACACTCGACACGAGTAAGCGACACGAACATTTTGTTCATGTTCCTTGGATGTTCATGAAAACACGACCACGTCATTGAAGTACCTTATACCGAATTCATATTTTACGTCACCAAGCACAACGTTCATTAAGCCGTGAAAGCTGGCGATCGGATTGGACAAACCAAAAAAAGGCGAGTGAATTTAAACTATCTTCTTTGGCAAATAAATTCCATATTCTGAATGTCCGTCGGGTGAACTTTTATTTGAAGAAATTCGCGGCTGCAGTCGAAAGTTGTGAGAACAGTCACATTTTGAAGGGCGCACATACGTGAGGAACTACTCGGAAAAGAATAACTGTCACTGATAAACATTTTGGTTGGGCGCCTGAAGACTACGCAATGTTTGGCCTTGCCATCCTTCTATAAAGCAAGGAACACCGGGGAAGCCAAAGGGGTTTTTGACTCACGTCCTGCGCCTGTGTCGATCATTGCTGTGAGCGCTGCGTCCAGACGTGCACGCTTCTTGGCAATTATTGGCTTCACATTGCACCTTCGTTGTTGTCCAGCGTTGGTTTCAAAACAGTGCCGTCAGAAATAACTTTTCCCCGGCCGATTCATGAACACCGACTGGAACGGCTCCAATAGATGTTCGAGCCGCTGCTTCTGGTCGTTCCTATCGGGAGACTTCTGCACGGCCTTGTCCACCCTGTCTGGAAGTAATGAAACTTGCCACGCAATGTTGGCCAGAATTGTCTTAGCGAGTGTGCAATCTTAGCGAGTATGCAAGCCGGTTCTAGCGAAATCAATATTAGCCCGCTCCGCCATAGTGAAACCTCTTTCAAGGCTCATGGGCACTAGTAACCCAGGCAGGTACACAAAGCGCTGCTTTTGGTTTCTGCCATGGATGGATATTCGCAACTGCACTGAACCTCCAGCAAATAGTAGAGATCCCTTCGCCACCTACAAGTTTACATGTGCAGTATGAATATTCACGTTTTTCTTCTACACAACTCAAATACGGATTCCCCAATAAGCGATATGTTTGTGCCATAAGCGCGGATTTCGGGGCACCCGGTCCATTCACGGACATGCGTGGTTCAACAGACATGGGAATGGGTTCCACTTAATGTACCACTCGAATGAGAACGGCTGCTTACCGGGCTCTGGAGGTGTCTTAGCCCGGGACGTGGGACGCGGGTCTCTGAGCGCTCGGCCTTCCAAGGATTCCATCTTCGGCGTTAGGAACTTCGAGCCGCCGGTGTTTTCTTGAATCGTGCCAAGGTTGGGCGGCCCGACATTCAACGTGAACGGGACAACATTAGGGTTCAATGCAAAGAAGATTCCACTTGGGTTGAACGCCATCATCATCATCATGGTGGCCATGGTGGGCGAACAGAATCTCTCATGACAGATTCTCGTATCGTGGCCTCCCGGTGCTCGAAGCCGTAGCAGTACAACCGGGTATCTTTTCTAGAAACCCCCGGGGCTCAACGCCTTAGCGGTTGACCGGGTTTTTTTTTTTTCATGCCATTCGGAGCTTGAAGCCGTAGAGGTCCACCGAGTATATCTTTTCAAGGCTTTTAGGCCTTCCCAGTTGTAGCGATCGAACAGGGTATCTCCTCTTCAGGCATCCCGGGGTCCGACGCTGTAGTGGTCCAACCGGGCACTTTTTCTCCTGGCCCCCTAGGGCTCGACGCAGTAGCTGTCAAACCGCGCATGTCTTCTCCAGGCTTGCCGGGGTTCGACGCCGTATTGGTCCATCCGGGTATCTCTTCTCCAAGCAGTTGTGATGTTCTTCTTTTAATACTGCGCCGAGACCCGACGAAGGAGGCAGCTTGTGGTCGCTGACCGAAAGATTAACAGGCAGGGGTGGGAGGAGAGGGGGAAATATGTATATTTACAGATCATGCTATCTTACGAATGCCTCCAAAAGGTCCCCTCACGTGAGTCTTGTTCGACTTCCTTTTAAAGAAAAGTCCCTTGAATCAGCCCGCAGGAGCGCCGTCAGTCCACTTATAAGACACAGATGCACACTAGCAAATGAAAATACGCAGAGAAAAGAAAACGAAAGTCAGTCCTGTTCTTGTGTCTCTTCACGGCGATGGCAGGGCCGATTCTCACACAGGCCTCCCGGGGCTTGACGCAGTAGCGGCCTAACCGGGTGTCTGATGACTGACATTGTCATGCCTTGGCCTGCCGGGGTTCCACACCAAAGAGGTTCAACCTGCTGCCTCATGGCCATGAGGAGGGGAGGCACGGCCTTCGGGGGTGACGGCTGGAGCGACCCCACCGATTATGTCATGACCAACAGTGATTTTACGAGGCCTAAAGGGGCAACCACGAAGGAGTTTGGGGTTCTCATAACCTACAGAATCCGGGCTCGTTAAGGATCTAGGTAGTGCGGCAAGCGCCATCTTCCGGGCGTCCCGGAGGTGATTGCGCCGGATGGACCTTGAGGACCGTAAATTCCGCGTTGCCGGCGGATTGCATATGTCTACATCCGCCGGCTCTCGCATCTATCGACTCCACGGGTCCTGGCATCTATCGTCTTCACGGGTCCTGTAAGAGGGGTGGGTGATCTGTCTCTACTTTCGCATCTCCCCCAGTACGTGCAGCGGGTTGTGAGAGCGCTTCTAGCTAGGATAATTTGCATCTGAGCGCTCTTCCCCCAAGCGTTGTCAAAATACATATTTGTGAGGATGAAGAGCTTGGGGAGCGGCATAGTCGGTCAATTCGTAAGACTCAAAGTGCCTTTCGTACTCCTCTGGGTCATCAGACGAATCCAAGGTTGGTTCAAGGGTGGTTCTCCTTGGAAGAGAACACCGGTGCCGGAGTTCGGCAAGAATGTCTGCATTTATTTATATTCAACCCGTGCAAACGGGGTTCAGATCCCTAAAACGTTGACACCTGAGATTATGGTGGAAACATCTGCCTCTGACGGATAGCCTGTTCTACTTTTTCTGCATCTGAGGGAGCAGCGTCAACGAAGTAATACAGCCCCGGAAAGGCCCTTGGGTATTTGATAAGCGACTCCCGCGATTGCGTGTGGGCTCTAGGGCCTCCTGCATTCAGATTTTGTAATTTGGCGGCTTGACCTCCGCCATAAATTGCGAAACAAAATCCGGCATCCTCGAAACACTTCATTGCCTCTTTTTTCAGAGCGCAGTACTGTCAGTCAATGCGACTGGCAAAGGCGAGTGAAAACGGTTTCGTCGTCAATTCACTGACACAGCTTGGTAGTCCTGTAATTTCGAGAAAAGCATTCCCACTAGCTTCCTATCTGCGTACCCGGAAAAGGCCGGAACGCTAAGCGAACAACCCAGGTAGTCCTTATGGGGCGGGGGTCTAGCGGGTGCGGGGCTTCAGCGCGTCATCCGCTCCAGTTGTAAATGAAGAATCATGGCCATGGCCATGATTAGTTCTGCTAGAAACCCATATCGATAATGCACCTGCTGGGACTGAGACTACAGGCTCAGCAGCTCTTTTTTGTCGCTGGCAGCGTCATTCGCTTCTCCATTTCTGCCTTTCGAAATGAGAAAATTTCCCATGTCTTGTTTTATTCGTTCTAGGACGACGTGGCTAATCAATGGAAGGCTTTCTATATTTGGCGCAGTGCAAGTGAAAAGGCACTGACACAATCTGCCCCCTCGTCCTAGACGGCCCGGCCCTGCAGCGATTCACGCGCGAGTTGGTTTTTGTGTCTTCCCACAAGGTCAACTTAGTGTAATCTTGGTTCACAATGGCATGTACAACAGCGAGTTGCTAGGTGTCCTCCGGCTGTTAAGGTTCGTAAAGGTGCGGCATGTGCTCTTGTTCTATCGTTTGTAAAGCGTCTACTCTGACGTACATTACGTTTACCGCATGTCAGGGCAATCCTATAGAAGACCTATGTTTGACAGTGGGCGTGCTTGGTCTTGGAAGCTATATCGCATCAGCTGCTCCTCGAAGAGGACGCTGCGTTGTCACACATCGCAACGGCTGGTTGTTGCGCCGGGCGGCAATGGAGGTTGCGCTTATATCACTGGGGCTCGTTTTAACATGTCATGCCCTCCCCCCCCTTCCCCCTTCCCCCCGTTCAAGCCGCTTAGTGGCGCCGTTTTTTGTGTGTATTACTGAGGCCCTTGAATGAGTAGCCACAGACTGTCGCCTCGAAGCGGTGCGACGGCGGCGGAGGGGGGGGGGGGTGGCAATGCGGCTGGAAGGCGGGGGGGGGAATTGAAGCGCGCTCCAGTGATTCACGCGCAACGCCCACTACCAGCCTGCGCAGCAAGCGCCCGTTGCTATTTAGAGGAGCAGCCAATTGGCGCGAGCGGCGTTGCCTTTCCGCGTACGGACAACCGTTTGCGAATACACCGGCCGGCCACTACCCCGTGCGCCTCGCAACACCCGCGACACGCACTGATGTTGCTGCGCACGATCGCCCAGGTTGCCGCTGACTCTATTGACGCCACTGCGGGCTGGGCTATGGATTTGTAAACATTGGAATTCCGTCGAGCTACTGACGACAGCGCGTGATGTAAAGCTTCTCTTGCATGAAGGCGGGGCATATCGAAACCAAAATAACCTTTTCAGAAATCAGTGATTTGCAGACGCAGTAGTGATGCACGACCACACGCCGGTACGTTGCTCATTCAGATTGAAACGGTCATGGGTGCAGATGGAACCCAGGATCCTTGGATTCTGCAGCGCGAGCTTACGCTCTACATTCTCCCTGCTAGTTTACGCCAAAGCGTCTAAATGTGTTTCAGTTTTTTCTTCAAGCACCGTGAGAGATCAAACGCCGCGAGAGCCAAGCAAGCTGCTTGTACTAGTCACAAAAAATAACACCGCTGAAAAGAAAAAAGCATCGAAAGGCGCTTGCTTGTGTACCAAGAAATATGGTTCCTGTGAAAAGAGTGCCTGCGTCCCCCGGTAAGCTTCACAAGTTAAAGACGAAATACAAGGATCGTCATGTCGAGGGGGAAGCACTGCCTTATGAATCTGATGACACCTTCGGAATTAGAAACATAACTTGTTCCTAGTTCTGATTGGGCGAGTTTTTAAGGTATAATTATGACCAGGCCCAAAGGTCGACCGTCCCTCAAAAGTTTAAAAGCACAAATTAATACGCTCACACGGCACTGAACTATAAACTCATAATCTGTATTCAGTCAAACTTCCTTTTAAGGGAGGAAAGGGAGGAAATGTAAAGACAAGGAAACTGAGCGAATACTAGGAAAGTAAAAATACAAGGAAAATAATAGAAATAATATTATTATTAATAATTTTTTTACGCGTGCAGTTCACTTGATAGTAAGGCGGGTCTGTCAAAGCCAGACAAAAGGGTCGTTGGAGAATACCCTACAGTTTGGGATAGAAACGCGTCCCCACACACGTAAATTTCCAAGCTCAACATACATGAGTTGCAAACATTTAACAACTATTAAAACAAAAAGAAAATTCACAAGTGTATAAAACCAGGTGATGTGCTGCCCTGCAGCTGAATATACTATTTGTCTAAATAGTCCCTGCGTTGCAAAAAGACAAGAGCTACAAAAAAAAACTTACAAAAATAATTACAGAAATAATCTCAGAGAACGAAAAAACCAAGGAATATACTGTACTTGAGTCGAATATACATTTTGACTAAATAGTCAAGTTAAGTAAGGTTAAGGACGACGTGTTTACGCACCCGGCACTCTGTTGTACAATGCTCTGCGCTTCTATACCTTTTGGGTGAGGTGGTTTTTAATTTTGCCTAACACATCACCCTTCTCAAATTTGGCAGAGCATCCACTATTCCTACAGTGAAGGCCTAAGTCACCTGAATTGGCATTACATAGTTGTGGCTGTGCTTACGCCAGTTTGTATAATGTATATTTTTTCACTTGAAAGGGGTAATGGATAGACTGCCCCATCAAGCAAGTGACAAAGTTGGATCTGTGCATCATTGTGGAGCTGACTGTGCTGATTGAGGATGTTGTTACTTCGCTGCAGAGGCTGTGAAGTTTGTGTGGTGATGAGGAAGCTACATTCACATTTACTTTGTTTGCTATTTTCTTCACACCATGAGAAATATTATGCATATATGGCACGACTAACGGTCTGGTTGTTCCATTTCTGCGTATTTTGCGTCCCTACTTAGCTTGCTATTTTCTAAGAAGAGCCTGTTCCCGACATCAAAGCGGGAAGAAGGTACTAGCGAATCTCAGCCTCGATGCTTGCCCGTCGAAGCTCGTCTTCATTGCAGGAAATCAGTGTTTGGTAATGGAGAACTTAAGGCATAACTTTCACTATAGCTCTCTTTATCAGCTTGGATTGGGCAGAGTTGAATGGTGGAAGAGGTTTCTTCCCCTGGGCTCATTTACCCACATAGGCGATAGGGTAGCATATGCAGTCAGAGAACCAGAAATCGTAAGGATACTTTTACTGAAGAGTTTGTCGGTAATTTCCGGCTGATTCATATTCTTAAAATTGTAGAGAATATCAATTACTACGGTTGTGGAATTGGTATCATCTGCAGAAAAGAATATCAAAAATTCGTCAACCTATCTACATACTCTCACTACCTTTGATCTATTCCACCTTTTTTTGTAGAACCATGTTGTGATGTGAAAGATGTCAATGAGCTCTGGAGCATTACTGGATTATGTACATACGCCCGCCTTCTGTAAATACGCATTTTCATCCCAAGCAGCCAATGCAGACAAGATATATCATGAGTGTGCCCAGTAACTGACTTTAGAACAGACCCGCCTCATTCTTAAGGGGGATGACACCAGGAGCCTCAAGACTGTCATGCTCACGCTTTAGGAGACGTTCTCCGGCCAAGAAATAACAGAAGTCCTTGGTATCTATAGAAGAACAATCTTATATATTGTTGATGAGGCTCTTCTAAAAGGCTGAAGACACTGTATAAAATTTGAACTTGGTGGAAATACAGTAGTTAGTTAATCTAGCCTCGCCTGAAGGAATAATGCCACCGGCGTTTACCATGTTCTTCTTCCTGAGACAATGTTTTTGAGGGGACATCCTGGTCTGTGATATTTTGTGCTGAAAAAGATATCAAGGTCTAAACTGTTGCTGCGATCAATGGAGGAGCAGAGCTTTTTATGAAATGAATTGATTGAGAGTATTTTCGTGCCTATCATTAAATTTTGCTAAAGGCCACCTCTTTGTGGCGGCTGCAGACTGCTTCAATTGCTGCTAATGCCGTAGTTCCGTACGCGTTTTTTGCAGGACCAGAAAAAAAAACACCTTCTTAATTGTCTCACATAAGAAACATTGAGTGATTATTTAAATAAGTATCTACCTTATTGATAGGAAGAGGTGAGAGAAGAGGATATTATTTGAAAAGTTCATTTACTCCAACAGAGATGTATTTACTGGCCTCAGATTAGAAAAACCTTTTGACACTTGTCTGAAAATGGAAACTCACTCTGATGATGACATCGTAGGCTGAACTGCAAACTTTGGGACAAGATTGATCACATTCCTGACATTTTCAGCCAGATCGATTTTTCCGCCGGTAGTATGAACTGGGGTACTCAAAGCACTATCTCTTTTGGAGTGTTTGGTTTGAAATGCAGTAAGGTGAGCCGCCACAAACTTTCTGTCGTCCATTCACTTAGGGAGGCCGAATCTCAACATTTTCCTCTTCCTACATAAAAAATACACGTACTCGTTCAACTGTGTGACTTTTACTAAATACATATTATAGGTTGATAGTTCAGTGCTTGTGAGTGTATTTTATGTGTGATTCTATTTTTAGTGATTTTGCACCTGCGCGATAGTGTGTAATTATGGCTCACCAACTAGGATAATATCTAGTATTAACAGGTATTATTTCAAATAGATCAGGCACTTTTAAGCAATACCAGTTGACACCAGGAAAGTTCGTCACTACGATGGCCATATCTATCTCCCAAGCAAGCTCCTTCGGGTACTGCGTCTGAGTACACATGTTTCAACCGGAAGGCAGGTCCCTCTTTGGAGGTTTCGCCGTATCTGTCGGCCACGATAAGAAGATTTGCGTGATTCTACGGTTTGAGTGGCATCAACAGGCAAGGCACTACAGGAATAGCCTTTCCATAGAGTTGAACGAGAATATGTCTCCTTGCCTAGGCAGCAAAATTGAGAGATTACGCCTCCCTAAGTGAATCGAACGACACACGTTTTTGTGTGGGCTCATCCTAAGGCACACCAGAAGATGTACTCCAAAGAAAGAAAGTGCTTCGAGAACGCAATCTATAGAACCGGTGGCGAAATTTATCGGCAAGAAGATGTGAGGCATGTCCTCAATCTTGACCCAATGTTTGCAGTTGAACCTATGCCGTAAGCGCCAGAGCGGCTTTCTATCCTCAGACAAATGCACAGACGCGCTATGGAGTCTGAGGTCGATAGATGAACCGCTGAAAGAGTGGTCCTATTCGTTAGATACAAACCGCCTGTCCTTATACCTTATACCAAAAAGGTATAGATCTCCTTAACAAAGAAATTGCTGTGTCTTATGCCAGCCGATAAAGACCGTGGGTTTGAGGTCACGCACAAAGAAACGTATGATTTAAGGCAGTAGAAGCGATTGAATCAGTCTTCAAATGCCACAAAGAGGTCGCGTTGAGCTAGATTAAAGAGAGGCAAGACGATACTGTATATCGCTTCAATTAAAAAAAAACTACTTTAATGATTCCAGGAAATAATTTAATTTTGATTTGATCTTAGCGCAAAAAGCCAACAAACCAGGATGTCCACTTAAGGTCATTGTCTCAAAAATTGGAAGATGGCGAACATCGGGGGCAATATGTTTTTTCAGAATAGGTTGACTCAACAAACTATTTACGATCCGTACCTGGTTTTAAGTTGCTACGAGCTCTCCAGCTTTATAGAACATTAAGCGCCGTTCAAACTCTTGCGACCGAGTAAGACCGAGAGAGACTAGACCGGTTTTAAGCCTTTTGCGACTTCTTGGGACCGGGTGCGCTGCAGCGGAGCTGGTCCTAAGAGATCGCAAGACACTTATAAACCGGTCTGGTCTCTCTCGGTCGTACTCAGTCGCAAGAGCGTGAACGGGCTTTTATGGTCACAAAGAGCTCAATATTTCTCAGCAATATTAAGGACATATATTATACCTTACCGCAAGAACGTCTCTTGAAGTGTGCGGAAGACAGCACTGACGCTTTTTGTGTCATACCCATTCAGAATGCTGCAAGTCAATTCAAATGTAACGTTTTCGACTTACCAACTCGGACAATATGTAGTATTAACAGGTCTTATTTCAAATAGATCAGGCACTTTTAAGCAACACCCGTTGACACCAGGAGGGTTAGTCACTACGATGGCCATATCTATCTCCATCTATCGACCTTAGACTCCATAGCTAGTCTCTGCAATTGTCTGATGATAGAAAGCGGCTCCGGCGCTTACAGCGTAGGTTAAACTGCAAACTGGAGTCCACCTTCGCTGCTTGAGATGCAAAGGCGTACTTAAAAAAAACGGCAGAATGTATTTTATGTATCATTGCTCCAGTGCTTAGTAACATCTTCCATGCATATCGCGACATGATTCTACGATAAAAATTGGAGACATCAAACGTAGTGAGAGTATAAACATACATTGATGACTTTTTTATAATCGTGGCTGCAAATGATACCAATTTCACAGTTGTGGTGAAATATGTTATTTACGTAAAACATATAAAATAGCGCAGAAAAGACACGGACAAGAAGTATACAGTACAGGCGCCTGTTGTCCTTGTCTTTTTCACGCTATTTTAGTTTGTTTTAGTAAAATGAACCAACTAGCCCAACAACGTACCCTACTAAACTATGTTCTCTACAATATTAAGAACAGTATGATCCTCGGGAGCTCACGTACTAGCTGCCGGTCGAAATATATTTACGGTTCCTGGATTTTCTACTGCATGTGCTACCATATAACATTTGTTGGTCATATGAGTCAAGTGGAAAAACTCTTCTACCATTAAACTCTGCAGATCACAAGCTATTCAAGAGAGGTATAATGAGGTTATGCCATCAGAACTCCATTACCATGTCATGCTTACGTTGTTTGCACACAAGTTTCAACGGGCAAGTATCAAGGATAAGGTCCGCTTGGATATGCACTTGCCGTTTCGACGTCGATAACAGAGGTTATCCAGAAAGAACTCAAGCTAGGTAGCGGCCGAATAATACACAGAGGCGGGAAAACCAGCCCTGTAGTCCCGCAATATATGCATGATCTATGTAAGGATTGCATGATCTATGTAAGGGTCTAAACAAAATAACAAACGTAGCAAGTGTCAATATAGTTTTCTGAGCACCAAACAACTGTTACAGCCTCTGCAAAAAAGATATTACATCTTCAATCAGCACACTCAGATGCACAAAGAAGAACATATCCGACGTTTTCATTTTTGTTTAAGGGGTGCTTTAGTAATTTCCCTTTGCCGTGGAAAAGTGTATATTGAACAACCTGGACGGTGTTTGAATGACTACCTGCGTGAGCCCAGCAACATTGCCAATGGCAACTCTAGTCACTTAGGCTTCCACTGTAGGGTTTGTGGCTGTTCTGCGCTATTGGACAACTGTCCTGTGTTAGGCAAGAGTGAAAACCAGCTCACCCGAGAAGTGATAGAACCACGCAACATTTCACGGCGGGATTCCCGGTGCTGCAGCATTCTGCCCTTAAACTAATCGAAAATGAACTCAATTTTTTTAATAATAAAAAATTGTATTTAGTTCATAAACATGTTAGATATGCAGGCCCGCGAAGCACTGGTGTGCTTGTATGCGACACCTGGCTTCCAGCAGGCTGTTTACACTGAAATCATCTTACTGTGTGCAGTACTAACAAAAAATATCTGACAAAAATAAAAAGAGAAAACTCAGCGGAATGCTCAAGCAATAAAGCCAGGTTACATTTCAAAATTCAAACACCATTTTTTAGTTCATATTTTACTTGTCTCAGTGACTTCATGTTATAGTAAGTTTCTGGAAGCCTATTAGACTAAAATGGGACGTAATTTGCCCATGCGTTTTTCCCATGATTTGAATAAATCTTCAGAATAACAAAACTTTCTATGCACCTTTTTAATACTTTTTTTAAAGTTGCTCTCATAATAGTGCGTTACTAAAATAACATAGCAGTGCAGTTCTTTTTATAGATAACAACTTCAAGACATACATTTTCTGATTTATTTCTAACTTTGTGTAGGTTGATCCATAAGAAATATTGCTATCAATTTTATGTAGTATTGCCGCGCGCGCAGCTGGCCAAGCAGGCAGCGCGCGCGTGGCCTAACGGTTATCGCGCTTGTCTCCCACGCGAAAGGCCAGGGTTCGATTCCTGGGACCGGCGGATCTTTTGTTTATTTCTGCAAGTAGTATTCTGGTAAATTCTAGAATCCTGTTGCTTGTTCGAGGTCCGAATGTTCTACGCGACGAACTTTCTACGCCGATTATTCTAGAAGCCCACGCATGTACATAAGGGGCTCCGCGTGGCGAGCCGCAGTCAGTTTCGCCTCAGCGTTCGACTCCTGCTGCTATCGCCGACTTTCGACGCCCGCGACGCTCTGTTATTATCTTTCTGTTTCCTTTTATTTTTGGGCACAAGTTCGCCCCATTAAACGTTTAGTTTCTTCCAGTTATTATTGTCTCATCACTTGTCATTCGTGACATTTTGGTGGAGGTGCGGGGTACCGCATGCCCCTGCCGCGTACCCCTCCGAGGGCCCGCAGTGCAAGTCCGACGCCAAGCCCACGAAGAAGCGACGAAGGCACTACCGAGATCCGGGTCAGTCGTCGCACCCAAGGCCTACAACCGGAATTCGGACCTCTGCCGCCCAGGACCCAGCAGCCAACGAGGCCGACGATGGCCGACCAGTCGCCGCCGCCCGCCGCTCCTGCCGTCGTCTACCTGCCCGCCGCTCCCCGTACGCCGACTCCCTTCCACGGCGAGATCCACGAAGACATCGAGGACTGGCTACAACAGTACGAGCGAGTGGCCCAGCATAATCGATGGACGGACGAACAGCGCCTGCAGAATCTTTACTTCGCACTCGAAGGAACGGCCAGGCACTGGTTCGAGAACCGCGAAACTTCGTTGATCTCGTGGACCGCCTGCAAGGATGAGCTGAGACGGACGTTCGCCAACCAGTATCGACGGGAGAGGGCCGAGGACCTTCTTCGCATGAGGACCCAGGGCGCAAACGAAACCATCACCAGTTTCGTCGAGGATGTCCTGCACCTGGTCGCTCGCGCCGACACTCAAGCCAGCGACGAAAAGAAGTTGCGGATCCTGATGCGGGGAGTAAGGGATGACATCTTCGGAGGCCTCGTCCGCAACCCGCCGACCACCGTCGAAGCCTTCGTCACGGAGGCGACCAACATCGAGCGCGCCCTCCAAGCGCGCGCCTCCCATTACCAGCGACTTCCCGGCGTCGCTGCCCTCTCGACTTCCAGCTGCAACGGCCCGGACCTCCGCGAGATCATCCGGGACGTCGTGCGGGAGGAAATCAGGAAGCTTCTTCCTGCTGCCGCAAACCCGGATTCGCCCTCAATCGCCGAGGTTGTCCGGGCAGAAGTTCAGCAGGCGCTGCGGCCACAAGTTCTTGTCAGCGCCTCTCCCGAACCACCGACGCTGAGCTACGCCGCAGCTACCCGACGACCACCGCCCCCTGCTCACCCGTATGCGGCGCCACCCCGACGGGAACCTCCAGCGCCGCAGTTTTCTCGACGCCAGGAAGATCGGGCGCACGCCCACCCAGAACCAGCAGAGCCACGGAAGACCGACGTGTGGAGGACGGCCGATCGACGCCCGTTGTGCTATCACTGCGGTGAAGCCGGCCACATTTACCGCCGATGCCCCTACAGACAACTGGGGCTGCGCGGGTTCCACCCGAACGACCCGCGCCCACGGTACGACGAGCGCCCTCGCGACATCGAGGAGTACCTCCGACGTTCGCCCTCTCCAGTGTCGTCTCTCCGCCGTGAAGCCCGCTCCCCATCGCCACGACGTTCAGCGTCCCCAGCGCCACGACCTCGCCGAGAGAGTCTGTCTCCCCTGCGTCGCCGGGAAAACTAAGTGCGGCAACGCCTGGAGGTGACGTTGCCGAAGACGACGGAAGCAAACAGCCTCCAAAAACGCCGGAGCGCACCCACTCTCCAAACGCCCCGCATCGCACCGACGCGCCTGCAACGGTGTCCAACAACCTAAACGTTGTTATCGACGGCCTCGACGCATCGGCACTCGTGGACACCGGAGCAGACTACTCAGTCATGAGTGGGAGGCTCTCTCGCCGCCTGCGAAAAGTTACGACGCCCTGGGGAGGACCACAAATTCGAACCGCCGGAGGACACCTTATCACGCCTGTCGGAAGTTGCACTGCTCGCGTCGAAATTCACGGCGAAACGTGCCCTGTGAAATTCATCATTCTACAAGACTGTTCTAGAGATGTCATTCTCGGCATGGACTTTCTGTGTGAATACGGCGCCGTCATCGACCTGGGTGAGAACAGATTGACGCTGCGGAGGCCTGTTCCGCCTTCAGAGAAACCCCAAACAGCGTCAGCCGCCGTCCGAGTCGCCGCCGACCACGTGAACCTGCCGCCGCGATCAAGTGTTGTCGTACCCGTCGTGACCGATACAGCTACCTGCGGCGAAGTTGTACTGGAAGGCAACCTTCAATTGCTCCTGGGGAGAGGAATCGGCGTTGCAAGAGGAGTGGCTGAACTTCAGGATGGGCGCACCGTTGTCCTCGTAACGAACTTCCGACAAGAAACGCAACACCTCACGAAAGGTGCTGCTGTGGGCCACGTCGAGGAACTTCGAAACTCCGCCGCAATCGCCGTGATCGCTGACGAATCATCGCCACCTCAGCAAGACATTGCGCCGCCAGCGCAGCTCGACATCGACCCGAAGCTTCCAGGCCCGAAACGACGACAGCTGATTGACCTCCTCGCCGAATACAGCGACTGCTTCGCGAAGTCGTCGAAGGTGCGCCAAACCGCCGTTGCGAAGCATCGCATCGTTACCGACGACGACGCGCTCCCTGTGCACCGATCGCCGTACAGAGTCTCCGTAAAAGAAAGGGAGGTCATTCAAGAGCAAGTGCAAGAAATGCTGAACGACGACATCATCCAGCCTTCAAGCAGTCCGTGGGCCTCTCCAGTCGTGCTTGTCAAGAAGAAGGACGGGACGCTTAGGTTCTGCGTGGACTACCGACAGCTGAACGCGGTAACCAAAAAAGACGTCTATCCACTGCCCCGCATCGATGACACACTAGACCGCCTGCGCCACTCCCGGTACTTTTCATCGATGGATCTGAAGAGCGGTTACTGGCAGATCGAAGTCGACGAACGGGACCGAGAGAAGACAGCTTTCGTCACGCCGGATGGACTGTACGAGTTCAAGGTGATGCCCTTCGGACTATGCACGGCGCCAGCTACTTTTCAGCGTGTCATGGACACCGTACTGGCAGGACTGAAGTGGCAGAGCTGTCTTGTCTACCTTGATGACGTCGTTGTATTCTCAAGTGACTTTGACGAGCACTTGCGACGACTCCGAGCTGTACTCCAAGCCATACAGACCGCACGACTCACCCTTAAGCCGTCCAAGTGCCGGTTCGCCTATGACGAACTGAAGTTCCTAGGCCACGTGGTTAGTAATGACGGCGTCCGCCCAGACCCCGAGAAGACTCGCGCCGTTGCGGCATTTCCAGCGCCTTCAGACAAGAAGGCCGTGCGAAGATTCCTAGGACTTTGTGCCTACTATCGACGCTTCGTTCGGGATTTCGCAAGAATTTCCGCACCGCTCACAAAATTGACGAAGGACGCCGAGAAGTTCGAATGGGCCGAGGAGCAACAGCACGCATTCGACGAGCTGAAGCAACGACTCCAGACTCCTCCTGTTCTTGGACACTTCGATCAAGATGCGGAAACCGAGATTCATACGGACGCAAGTAACGAAGGCCTTGGCGCGGTACTGGTTCAAGTGCAAGAAGGCACCGAGCGAGTCATCGCCTACGCCAGTCGGACACTGTCCAGAGCGGAGAGAAATTACTCCACGACTGAAAAAGAATGTCTGGCGGTCGTCTGGGCCATCACGAAGTTTCGCCCGTACTTATACGGGAGCCCTTTCCGCGTTGTCACGGACCACCACTCGCTCTGCTGGCTTGCGAACCTAAAGGACCCTTCAGGACGTCTCGCTCGATGGAGCCTCCGACTGCAGGAGTTCAACATGACTGTGGTCTACAAGTCAGGCCGCAAGCACAGCGACGCCGATTGCCTGTCCAGAGCCCCTGTCAAGACATCCTCCGGTAGCAGCGACGACGATGACGACGAGTGCTTTCTAGGCGCGGTGAACACCAACGACATGGCGCGACGTCAAAGAGACGATCCTGAGTTGCGCGCCCTAATCGAGCACCTCGAAGGACGAGGGGGTACTATCCCCCGTGTCTTCTTGAGAGCCCTGCCGACCTTCGTCCTCCGACAAGGTGTGCTTTACAAGGAGAACTTCGGAGACAACAGCTCGCCATGGCTGTTGGTAATCCCTGCCGACCTTAGAGAGGAGATCTTCCAAGCCTGTCACGACGACCCAACGGCTGGGCACCTTGGCTACAGCAGGACGCTCGCCAGGATTCGTGAAAAATACTACTGGCCAAGGCTACCGAAGAACGTTCACCTTTACACTCGATCATGCCACGAGTGTCAGCGACGCAAGAAACCGCCGACGAAGCCGTCAGGACATCTGCATCCGATTGCTCCCCCGTCTACGCCGTTCCAGCAGATCGGAATGGATTTACTTGGCCCTTTCCCGCCGTCAACGTCGGGAAACCGCTGGATAATCGTCGCCACAGATTATCTCACGCGGTACGCCGAGACGAAAGCCCTTCCATCAGGTACGGCTGTGGAAGTCGCCAAGTTTTTCATCGAGTCCATTGTCCTCCGGCACGGCGCCCCCGAAATCCTCATTACCGACCGTGGATCATCGTTCATGGCCCAGCTGACGCAAGAAATCCTTCGTCTCAGCCACACCAGCCATCGGCGTACCACGGCGTACCACCCGCAGACCAACGGGCTGACAGAGAGACTCAACAAAACCATCGCCGACATGATCTCCATGTACGTCGACGTGGAGCACAAGACGTGGGACGAGGTGTTGCCTTACGTTACATTTGCCTACAACACGGCAGTGCAAGAGACCACAGGAGTAACCCCGTTCCAGCTGGTGCATGGCAGGAAAGTAACGACCATGCTCGACGCGATGCTACCCCATGAGCCAGCCGACGATGGGAGCCCCGACGCCCAGGTGGTTGCTCAACGAGCCGAAGAAGTTCGCCAGCTCGCCCGACTCCGAATTCAAGATCAACAACATGTCGACGCTACCCGATACAACCTTCGTCGTCGGGACGTCCACTTCCAGCCCGGAGACAGGGTGTGGGTGTGGACACCGATCCGTCGTCGTGGTCTCAGCGAGAAACTCCTGAAGCGCTACTTTGGACCCTACAAAGTGCTTCGACGACTCGGGGATCTGAACTACGAGGTGATGCCCGACGGAACACGGACTTCATCACGCCGCCCTCCACGACCAGAAGTCGTCCACGTCGTGCGCATGAAGCCGTACTACGCCCGATAGGACTGTGGACTTTATGTGTTCCAAATGACTCTTTAGTTTACCGCCCTTTTTATTTGCTTTGTTTTGTTTTGTTTTGTGTTGCATCGGGGCGATGCACTTTTTAAAGGGGGAGTAATGCCGCGCGCGCAGCTGGCCAAGCAGGCAGCGCGCGCGTGGCCTAACGGTTATCGCGCTTGTCTCCCACGCGAAAGGCCAGGGTTCGATTCCTGGGACCGGCGGATCTTTTGTTTATTTCTGCAAGTAGTATTCTGGTAAATTCTAGAATCCTGTTGCTTGTTCGAGGTCCGAATGTTCTACGCGACGAACTTTCTACGCCGATTATTCTAGAAGCCCACGCATGTACATAAGGGGCTCCGCGTGGCGAGCCGCAGTCAGTTTCGCCTCAGCGTTCGATCCTGCTGCTATCGCCGACTTTCGACGCCCGCGACGCTCTGTTATTATCTTTCTATTGCCTTTTATTTTTGGGCACAAGTTCGCCACATTAAACGTTTATTTCTTCCCGTTTATTTATTGTTCCTTTGGTCACTACCCGTGACAATATTACCTGCAATTTTATGTTGTATTTTGTCAAGTTTTTTTTTATAATCAGAACACACTTTATATAAAGAGATACCATATCGGAGAATAGACTCACCCAGTGCACCATACACCCTCCTTCTTAATGACATTGTCGCTACACTACGCATCCTGTACAAATAAACCGAGACAACACGCATTCTTTTGATAAGATATTCTACATGCTCATTCCACAGGAGATTTTGATCTAGGTGTAATCCTAAATATTTAGTTGTTGTAACATAATCTAATGCTACACAACTGCAACGTGTGCAGTTTCTGTGAATGGAGAAATAACGGAGTGCTAAGATGTAAATGTTTATACGGACTACGAAAACACATTAGTTTTGTCTTACTGGAATTAACAAAGATGTGATTAGCAGAAAACCAGGTCATTATTATTTCAATATCTTTCTGAAAAATGGACAATGCACTTTGTTCATCACTGTGCCCTAATATCAAGGCAGTATCCGTCCGCATACTGATACAATCGAGATGTACAAGGTAGAGTTCCAATTTGGTTTACATAAATATTAAATAAAAGGGTCCCAGTATTGACCCCTGAGGTACTCCCGAGTTAAGTGATGTTAATCTACTTTTAAACTTGCCAATTTTGACCAACTGATATCTGTCTGTAATATAGTCTTTCAAGAACGCGTTGAAAGGACCTCTAAAACTCATATTCCTTAGTTTTATTAATAGCCGCTCATGATCGATAGTTTCAAAAGCTTTTGTTAAATCTAAAAATAGGGCTAAAACAAATTGATTCCTATCAAGACTGTAGTTGACATAATCTAAAAGATCGCTTCAGCAAAAGTTCAGTGCTTCTATTTTTACGGAATCTGTACTGAGACTTATTTATTAAACAGAACTTCTCGCAATACGATGTCATTGAATTAAAAACCAATTTTTCCATAATTTGTGCTATTGATTGGCAATATTGAAATGGTCCTGTAATTCACAATTTATTTTTACTGCCATTTTTATATAATGGTCTCACAGCAGCTGTTTTTAATTCTATTGGAACTTTCCCTGATGAAAGTGATTCGTTTACTATTTTTATTATAACGTCTCTTAATACATCAAATTTTTTCTGAATGTCTCTTGATCGAATGGAGTCATTCCCCGCAGGTTTTAACGCTTTCATGTTGTTTATTATGCATCTAAGATCTATCTCTGTCATCTGAGGTAAGTAAGCTGAGTGCACACTATTCTCGTAGCTATTTCGATTCTTCTTCTTGATGTTGTAGTACTTTTCTCAAATCCGCAATCCTTTGAACAATAGAATCGTTAAATTGGTTGCATAAAGAAGTGACATTGTTACTACGAAAAGTTTTTTTAATTGTTTCATCTATATTTTGTTTCCCTTTACTTCCCGTAATTTCATTTATCCAATTCCAAGTTTTTTTCAGACTTCCTCGCATTGTTGAAATTTAGCTGTATAATGATATTTTTTGCCAGTCTTATTTTAGCAGTTATCTTATTATCGTAATTTTCTAAACTCTCCTTTAATAATAATATTATGTGGTCTTGTTTTAGAAATGTTCCACAACGTATCTTTTTCACGGCATAGTGTCAATATTTCGTCGTTTATCCAGGCATTTTGTGGATTTCTTTGTCTTAATTTTACAGTTTTCCAACACGTTTCGTATATCGGCCTCAAATTATTCCCAAGCATCTGGTTAGTAGTAATATGATCAAAAGCAAGGAGGGAGGCCCAGTTATATTCTCGTATCATTTTGTCAATCTTATTGTTATCGAGGATGCGCCTGTATTCTGCACGATCGGTTTCCTCGGGACTCACCCCTACTATTGCCAGAGCTATAAAGTAATGATCAGCAACTTTTTGTCTAATTGCACCTTAAAGCATTTATGATCACCTCCTCAACAATGATATGGTAAATATATGACTTTGTTAAGCGGCATCCCAAGTATTCTTCCCGAGTGTAATCATTAATTATTTTTTCTAAACCAAAACCGGCTAGTAAATTCAGATAATCACACACACCCTGCTTAGCAGCATTCATTACATCTATATTCAAACTGCCAGCAACAACCAAGTATTGGTTGTTATTGAATTGTTTAAAGATGTCATTTAATTCATTGAGAAAGCTAGGTATGTTTGCACAGGAGCGGTCTCTATACTGCACAGATTACAAAAGATAACTCCCGCTTAGACACACATAATACCAAAACATCTGCGTGGTAACAAGAAACTGCCAGTTGATCGGACATCCTGAATTGCTGTATAAAGACTAATATACCACAACCTCTTCTTCCTTCCTCCACGCCGAAAACAATTGAAATTCGGTCAAATTGAAAGAACTTGCCATCGTTGAGTCAATAATTACTTCTGTTAAAATTAATATATCCAATCATGCTACTCTATTTTGTAAATATATATTTTGTCGGTCCCAATGGTTTTGAACACCTCTAACTTTTATGTGCAACAAGTTAAGTTCCATTCTTTCACCGTCTATACCTGCCAACATGCTCTGGGTACTAAGATCCCAGTCATCAAACGATGAATATGAATTCGCCATGTTTAACGTAGTTTAGACAAGTCATGTTCATTTTCCCTATGGATCACAGCCGAGACTTCTTTTTCACGGACAAATAAATTTCCATTACAAACCCACACAAACTTTGTGTTCCGTCTCCTTTGCACACCGCTTGGTTTTCCACAACAGTTGCCTAAAATACTTGGTCAGATTTTTATTATTGAACACCTGTTCACCTTTTAGCACTCTTCTTTTAGAGACCTCTAAAAGAAGCCTTGTCTTTAAAACGAACAATGATGGGTGCTATCTTACCCTCTTTGTGGCCCAATCTTTGGACCGCTTCTATGCTTTCAGGTGCCGGACACGGCAGCTGCAGTTTAGCAGATATAAGTGCTGGATAACTTTTAAAAGATTTTCGTTATATTTTAAGGGATACCATGAATTTCCACATTATTCCTTCTAGAGTATTGTTCAACAGCATCTTTAGCGGGTTTGAGCTCCTTGATCTCCGTGTCTTTTTTTGAGACTTGTCTTTCAAGTTCTGTTGATTTTTTCTTTAGATATTTTAACTCCGTTTCCTGCACGGTAGCCTTCTCCAGAAGTTCATTATAGTCCTTGCCCACTATTTCTAAAGAATGTTCTATTCCCTCCACTGTTTTTTTCTTGGTTAGTCAACTTCATTAATACAGTGTCATGTTTTCCTGACTGCTGCTCCATTGACTTCTCGAAATTATTTATTCGATCTAAAACCAGTGTCAGTTTGTAACTCATGTCCAAAATTTGCTTCATCAAAAGTGCTACATTTGGTTCTTCCGAGCTTCCGCTTGTGCTGCGTTGACCAACACCCTTAGAGTACGTAGCCGAAGGTTCTGGCGGCTGACATTTTCAAGATTTGCAAGTTACGTATAGCCAGATTCGTAACTTGTTTATACAAAAGGTGTATTCGGCAGGAGGGAAATATTTGCCCTGCTTACTTTTGGTAATTCTGAGGTTAATTCTGAAACTTATTTTTCTGTTCTTTTAAAAGCCTGTTTATACACACCTGGGTATATACACCTGTGTATATACTACCTCGGTATACACCTGGGTATATACACCTGGGTCGCATACACCAAGGTGTGTACAACATTTAGCCAGCATTTCACCTGGTTTATATATTTTTGGTGATTACTTTGCGTGGTTATTTTAGTTATTTTGGCAATTCTTGGACTTCGCAGTGTTGTTACTATCATTTTTATATTTCTTCTTTGTCGTCTATTTTTTTCCTAGTCTTCGTTCCTTTTCTTTTTCTCTACTTCGCCTTCCTTTTCCTTGTCTCACTTTTCATTTCACATGGTTGTAGGACTGGTATCCTAATCCTCAGTGCCCATGAAAAAGACGCTTGAAGAAATGCAGGTTATCGAGTTGATATTTCAGTGCTATGTGAGTGTACTTATTGTGTTTAGATTTTTGAGAGATTGTCGACCTGTGCGCTGGTTCGTAATTCGGAGACTTAACGCGGCACCAACAAACTTAGGTGATCTTCATGAGTTCTGCACCGGCCGACACGGTCAAGCTATAATTCTTTCAGGAACAATCTGAAAAGGAGAACAAGAATTCCGATCGGGACGATCGGTCAGAGGATGGCCGAATGTCAGCGACATGCCACGAGCTGCGGAAGCCGTCCACATCAGCTAGCAGAGAGGGCTTACTCGACGGCATATCTACGGCATATGACTCGCTTCAAGAGTACAGTTTGTGACTCTGCCGCCAACGCGTTCCCCCGTAAACATTGGAGCTACATTTCTATCGTCGCCTTTAAGCCAGGCGTGACAGGCGTGTAACGAAACCGTTCCTTGTAATAAAAATCATGTGCTCACCCTGTTTTTATTAAAACATGTAGTTATATTAACCTCACGCACTGAGTTTCATTAGCCCAGGTTTTCTAGCATGCTTTAGTTCACGCATCCCAAAGTAACGTTGCTCCACGGTTTGGGAACGCGACGTCGAAGCCCAACCGCATCGCTCTGACTGTCGCAGCTATCGCGTGTCTCTACACTGAATTAACACAGGAGTTCACATTATTTTGTGAATATTGTGGGCTTGTGTATTAACTGTACGCAAATGCTGTTATTTGCTGACAATATAAAGTTGTTGTCGCAATTGAAATCGGTAGATAACTTTTATAATGTACGGTTCCTTTTGTTTTACTTCGAGGTGGTGTTCTTCAAATGACCTTTAAATGAATCAGAGACGAAAGTTATATCTTTATCTAAAAAGACTGGTGTTCTTGTTTTTGTTAGCATTGAAATGTACAGCTATTACATGCCTTAAAATTATCCGTAACCAAAACGTTTTTATTACGCTCTAATTAATTTCATGCACCACCTGAAATCAGCTGCAAATGAATAATTTAGATGACCGTGGTGCCTCACGACCATTTTGTTTACTTGCAGTTTCTTGTTTTGAACACGACTCTGCCATGTGTGACAACGCAGCGCCCTTTTTCGAGGGGCACCCAATCAGGCGCGAGCGGCGTTGACATGCCGCGTATCGCCTACCGTTTACAGCGTCGCCCCCCCCCCCCTTTTTGGGGTCATCAAATCTTCTATTGTTTTCTGTTGTGCATCGTTTCTAGGTTTAACCTAAGTATGCTATTGGTTCAACTAATCCTGTCGTAATTGATCGCGTACAAGGCTATTCCTTCAACATATTTATTAAGATACGAAAGGATACGCACACTTGTTAAGTTAAATACGTTGCACATCAAGAAGACGATGCAGGATTTATGTACCCCTATAAGGTGATAAAGGCCTTATCGATTTACCCTTGGTGCTCAGACATATCTGCTTTGCGTGTTCCTAGAAGGTTTAGTAAATTGTGTTGATTGTTTGACCCTCCTGATTTTCATCACCCATTACCCATGACTCGCTGACAATTGACAGATTGCCACGCGCGTCGCCGAGCGAGCACGAGCGTAGTCTAGTTGTTGCAGTGCTTGGCTTTCGTGCGGAGGCCCCGGGTTCAATTCCTAAGAGCGGTGCGTGTAATATATTTTTTTTTTCAATTTGGCGTTCTCGCAAGTTTGAGAAACTTGTCGTCTGTTCGAGGTCAAAATGTTGTACGCGCCGAATCTTCTACGGCGATTGTTTCAGAAGCCCACAGGTGTAGAAAACGGGGCTGCAGGTGGCGTGCCGGGAGTCAGCCTAGCCCCAGCGTTGGATACTGCTGTTTCGCCACCATCGACGCCTGCGACGCTAAACTTCTTTTATTTATTTATTTGGCACAAGTTCGCCCCATTAAGCGTTTAGTTTGCTTCAGTCTTCGTCGCCTCATCAGTTATTATTCGTGACCATGTAACCATATTGAACAGATGGATAAGAGTACCTCCCCTGTTATTTTTATGGCATGCTTAGCTGCCGAAAGTGTAATAATGCAAATCTATTTTTTCATATATAATGTTACAATTTCTGCTTTCCTTTTTAACTGGTTTAATCACCGCACAAAGGGGTCCGACATCTTCGGTGGTTGGGTTCCAACTGCCAAGCGCACACGCACGAGCACACGAGCGTTCCCTCGTCGCGTGCCGGTTGCTTCTCTTTATGTTTTAGAGGCGGAGCATCTCTTGCTCGGGTCTATGTCCCGCGGCGTCGGCGTCGTAGTCCGCAGTCACACTACGCACGCGCAACTCTCCTCCTTCCCTCTCTCCAACAGCTGCGCGTTACTCTCTCCGCTCTCTCTCTCTACCAGCTGCGTGCACTGCGCGTGCGTTCGCTTCTCTCACACCGCGCGCGCACGCGCAACTCTCCTCCTCTAGTCTCCTCTCCTTCAAGTGTGAAAAAAATAAACGGCGAGCGGCGACCGTTCCAAGTTTCTCTGCCGCGAGCCGCGACGAAGGCTCGCGTAGGGGTCCCGCTAGGGCAGTCGGTGGCGCCATCTCTCGACGTCAGCACGCAACTGACTCTTTCCTCGGAACCAACACGATGCTCCGCATCACCCCATGGTTCCCTCGGGAAGATGGTGTATTTTTTAGATGCGGAGCATCTCTTGCTCGGGTCTATTTCCCGCGGCGTCGGCGTCGGCGTCGTAGTCCGCACTCACACTACGCGTGCGCAACTCTCCTCCTACCCTCTCTCCAACAGCTGCGCGTTACTCTCTCCGCTCTCTCTATACCAGCTGCGTGCACTTCGCGTGCGTTCGCTTCTCCTCACACCGCGCGCGCATGCGCAACTCTCCTCCTCTAGTCTCCTCTACTTCAAATGTGAATATAAGCAGCGGTAGTGCGCTGCGCGCGTTCCCCCAGAGTAGTGAAAGAAGGATAGCTTTGGCCGCGCGGGTCGCAGCGCCACGCCAGGGCTTTCCAGTTGGGTGAGCTTTCCCCGCAACTCTGCGGCTGTCGTCTGCTAGGGTTTCTCGGCCGCTCGCGTCCGCCGCAGCCCAAATCCGGCCGGCCAAAAGAAATCAGTCAAGAAGGGAATACATTAATTACGATCCGCGATGCTCCGCATCACCCCATGGTTCCCGTCGGGAAGACGGTGTAATTTTTTT